>JAKUAF010000015.1:0-256212 GCA_030579155.1 Sungouiella ecuadorensis | reverse complement strand
ATTTATCTGAAGAAGTAAAAATCATACAATAGTCACAATCCGTCTCCCGAGACGATTAGATCATGAACCTAAATTCTGGAGAGTCATCTCCAATTTTTCTTGTACCCTTTCTGTCGTCCACACCAGTGTCCAAGATCTTCTGGTAGTGTCTGTTCTTGCAGATATAGTAGTAAGACAACACAGCGGCGGTTATAATGGCCACACACAAGCAGCCCAAAGTGAAGTAGATACCCAAGTAGTAATGGGGAGCCTTGTTGAACACCTGAGGAGCAATGGCACCAGCCACATTCCCCAAGGTCTGGTTAATACCAATGGCACAACCTCTCTTGAAAGTTGGCGCAGAGTTGTTGGCCACCCAAGATTCGTTGAGACCTGGGCCCATGAATAATGGGATACAGATGAGGTAGATGGCAAAGTAAAGAACACCTGGTGTTTTGACAGTGGCAAGAATGGCGTAGGCAACCACAGCAAAGATATTGGTCACCACAATCAAGGGCCCACGCATTCTGAATTTGTCCGAGAGCTCAGCAATTGTGATACAGCAAAGGGATGCCCACACGTACACAGGTATGGTCAAGTACTGCGATTTCAATGAGTTGTAGCCAAGAGAAGAGTTCAAGATAGATGGCAAGAACACCGTGAAGCCGTAGTAAGAAATGTCGAGACAGAACTGGATGACGACGGAGCACATGGTCTTGAAGTTCCAGGCAGAAAGGAACTCCTTCATGTTGAAGCTGGTGTCGCCCTCCATGTGCTTTCTTCTGATGGTTCTGTTCTCCAATACTTCCTTCTCCTCCTTAGTCTTGGCCAAAGCCATGGGCGAGTCTGGCAAGAAGAAGAACATCAACGCACCAGCGAGGAACGACAAGATACCCTCGATCATGAACAAGTATCTCCACGACTCAAGAGAGCCCGAGTGGATCTTGGTGATACCGGTAGCAATAAGACCACCGAAGGCACCAGAAAGAGCCGAGGCCACGAAGAAGAAACTGGTTCTTCTGGCAAACTCGTGTGGGAAGTAGTAGTCAGTACAGATAAACGACATACAACTGAAGTAAGGACCCTCAAAGAACCCCAAGAGCACTCTGACTGCGACCAACTCGTGGTAGTTGTTGACGAACATGTGGCAGAGAGAGACGATGGACCACGCCATGATCATGCTGCCAATGAACAATCTGGGTTTCTTGAAAGTCTTAAGAATCCACAAGCCAGGCAACATGGTGGGCAAGTAGGTGGCATACACGTAGGAGTTGGCGTTGGAGTACTGCTGGGAAGTGATCCCAATGTCCTTGTTCATGCCTGCAACCTTGGCGTTACCAATGTTGGATCTGTCCAACGCAGAGAAGAAGTACGCGAGGCCAAACAAAGGCATAAGTCGCCAGTCGAACTTGTGCACGAGCTTCTTTTCGACCTTTGGGTCGCAAGGTGGCAAGTCGTCGATCTCACCATTTGACACTGACACCTCCACGGAGATGCCAAGCTCTTTGTGTTTTTCCGCCAAAGAATATTCCGCAGACATTAGAAATTTGTAGTGATAACCGTTGGAATGTAGCCAATCACTTACGTATTTATAACATAATCTCCAGATGGTTATCTAAAATCATCATGCAGCTTGCCTTATCATTGGAAAAACGCGCACCGGAAATTTAAATCCACAGATAAGGCCAACTTTTTTGTTGTGCGTTTGGGCGATTGGCACCTATTGTGTGCCTGAATCCTTCGTGAAAGAGTGCCAAATGAATGTCAGGTGCTGCATACAGGGCCGTGACGACGCTTGCACAAAAAAGTGGAGCTCCACTTTCCACCTTACGATCGTCCATGAGTAATGATCGGCCGATTTCTCGACAAGAAATTGTCAACTCGATAAGACAGTCAGATCAGTGTCTTCACGAGAGCTTTGGAAATTGGAGGATGACCAAACTAAGCAGAATCGAAGGAGCCAATCCAAAATGGAAATTTTAAGTGTAGTCCTGTAGTAACCTGTAGCAGACTGCGAAATTTGAATAGTCGCCAAGACGTCACCCAGCTTTTGAGCACACCTCTAATTCAGCTTTGACTCACTATTATTTCATAGCCCACGCCTAAAATTTTCAAACCACGCCTGGAAATTTCAAACCACATTCTTCTTATGACTACACCATGTCTTCCTCAGAAAAATACTCCGATGTCGAGGCGACCATTCTCGAGCCTGAAGACGATCCGTTCTACCAGAAGTTCTCGCCAAAGCGCAAAAATCTTTTCGTGCTCATAGTAGCCTTGTCGGTGTTCTTGTCGCCGTCTTCTGTGATGGCCTTCTTGCCTGCTGCCAGCATCATAGCCAAGGAATTCCACACCACAGATAATGTGATCATCATCTCCAATGCGTGCTACTACATCGCCATGTCGATCTCGCCGTGCATCATGAGCCCGTTGGGAGACTTGTATGGGCGCAGACCAATGTTCTTGCTCTGCTCCGGGGCGTTCACCGTGTTCACCGGGTTGGTCGCTGCGTCCCAGAACATAGAGATGTTTTTCGTGTTCCGAACAGCCACCGCCATCTTCGGAACGGCGTTTTTCTCGGTTGGTGGCTCCATTGTGAGCGACATCTACATCCCACAGGAGCGTGGCAGAGCCATGGGCTGGACCCTCAGCGGGTCGCAGTTGGGGCCTGCTTTTGCACCCGTCATAGGTGGAATTATTGTGACTTACACCAGCTGGCGGGTGATCTTCGCTGTGTTGGCTGCAATGGGTCTCCTGACCTTTCTCTTGTCGTTCTTTTTCCTTGTGGAGACCATCCGAGAACCCAAATGCAGCGAAAAGGGACTTCTCAACAGAGCCAAAACCATCATAGTGGAAATGAACCCAATGAGAGTGCTCCGGGCGTTCAAGTACTTCAACCTCATCTTGAGCGGCGTCATGAGCATGTCCTTGGTCTACAACATGTGCACATTGACCACGCCCATCTCCAATGTCATGAACCCGAGGTTTCACTTGGACAGTCCGCTCTACAGTGGGCTCTTCTACCTAGCACCGGGAATGGGGTATCTTGTGGGCTCCTTTTTTGGCGGGAAGTGGGCCGACCGCTACGTGAGAAAGTACATGAAGATACGCGGTGAGAGAGTGCCCGAAGACAGACTTCGGTCAACTTATGTGTCGTTTGGGTTTGTGCTCCCGGTGACTGTGATAATATATGGATGGTCTCTAGACAAGGAGGTCGGAGGCATCGCCTTGCCTGTGGTTGCCCTCTTTTTCAGTGGAGTCGCTCAGACTTTCTGTTTCCCCAGCATTAACGCATACAGCGTGGACTGCTTGCCGCTGTTGGGTGGAGACGCCATCGCTTCGAATTACTTCATTCGCTACATTGCTGGCGCCATAGGCACAGGCACCTGTTTGATCCAGATCGACAACATCGGCGTTGGATGGTGCAACACGATCTCGGGGTTTGTGTTGCTTCTAGGTTTTGGCACGTGTTTGGCGTTGATCAAGTACGGTGGTGTACTTCGTGATAGGGCCATGGCGCACTAGACCAGAGTGCGACTAACAAGGCAAAGACATACATACCAATGCACAAAAACGCGCGGAAATGAAAAAAAAAAAAATCTGAGAGGCTGATACGGACGTTGATTCTGGACCTTCTGGAATACATTTTTTCTTCCCGAGCTTCCCGGCTGCCAAAATGGATTCATCTCAGTGTGGTAGTCAGGCTGGTCCCGATTGGGAAGGTGAAGCGCGAGGCATTCCGTATCGCCACGGATTTTGGATTCCGCGTTTCCCGCTGCCCAAACGGCCAAAGCCAGATAAGGCACCTCCACACTAGTCTGCAGGCATGGACGCCGTCCATATTTATGTCACCAATGGACGCCAGTTTATTTGGACGGATACATAATTTTTTCAAAAAAAGATGCTTAGCGTGGAATCTCCACATGTATCGCCATTAAATGTCGATGCCAAACCCTTCAAGTGCCGCACATGTGGGCGCGAGTACACCAGAAGAGAAAACTTAGCCAGGCACCAGCGACAACGTACGAAAAATTCAAACAAAATAATACAAGCTCTCTTTTTGAATGTTTTCTTACTAACTCTAGATTTGAGACTGCGATACACTTGCAAATTGTGCAATAAGTCGTACTCTCGCAACGACTCTTTGAAGCTCCACCTTCGTAATGTGCACAAGATGGAGCCCAAGAGGAAAGTGGATGCAACAGAGGGAGAGATTTGTAAGCATGAGGAGAAAATGGAGTTGCTGAGTAAGTTGTTTCTCCCTGATGAAATCAAAATCGATCCAAACGAGAGTTTGATGCCAGAACAAGACAGCAATCTGTCTCCTCTCAAGTTTGTTCCTCCAGATCAGTTGAATTTGCACCTACACCAATACTGGGAGAACTTCCACCCCACGTTCCCCATTTTGCACCGCGGAACCTTTGTGGCTCCCCTAATAACCGAGAAAAATGCCTTGCTCCACATCATGTGCGCAATCGGCGCCAAATACGACAAACTCAGCAAACAGCTCTCAGACGACTGTTTCGCATACTGCGCAGACATACTCAACAAGCACTTGGCCCTGGAAAACGGCGGAGAGGTGCCTGTGGATGTCTTCCAAGCAGGATTGTTAGCTGGGTATATCGGACTATTTTGGGGCAGCTCGCACTGGTACAAGTGGCTGAGCAGGTCCATTTACCAGTTAATTATGATGGCCAGGGAAAACGGCATGTTCCAGCACATACCCTTGGTGAGCAGCTCCGACTGGAAATCCTTCTTGGAGTTAGAGCTGATGCGGCGAAACAGCTATGCGTTGTTCTTCATCGATGGCCAGATGAGCACTTTGCTCAACAACCCACCGAAAATGTCCCACTACGAAATCAAGCACATCTTGCCGTGCCACGATGACCTCTGGGATGCCTCTAGCGAAGAGGAGTGGAGCGGAATCATGGCAAAACTCGAAAATTCGGACCCTGGGTCTAGCGATGATGGGTTGTCAACTTCTGGCCAATACACAAAACACAACTTGCATGCTCCAGGAGTGTACTTCCTAGAAGCGTTGCAACAAACACTTATATGTGGGAACGCACCATCTCAGACCTCCTCGTTTGGCGGAATGATCTTGCTTTTGGCAATTCATATCATGATCAGAAACATGACTCAATTTGCTGGACTTTTGGAGACATGCTACGCTTTGGCTCAGGACCCGTACTCAAGGAGATCCCAATTGGGCAACGCGCTCGACGGTCTCCGCTTTTTAATTCCGAGAAGCCCGAGAATTGACATCAATGGAAGGCCGGTCAAGGGATTGTGGGGCCTTTTCGAGGCAACGTTGCATTTGGCCCTCATTCACTTGCATTTGCCAGACACAGCGATCACCCTGGGCATAGTGGAGCCAGATTTGGAGGCCACTATCGCTACAGCGGCCGCGTTGACACAGCCACAGTCCATTATCCCCCCGGGCACAGCATTTTTGGGCAACGAGATCCACAAGTTCCCATACGAGACGTTGGCGCTCGTCACGGGCCACACAACGTTCTTCTTGAAGACCTTCAGCCATCTATACAAGGAGACCAACCCGCTGTTGACATTCATGTTCTACAAAGTGAGTCTTGTCACGTGGCTGGTGCTCCGACTGCTCATCCAGAGAACAGAAACGACTCTGGCCAAGGAGAAAAGGAGACTGTCGTCGAACTCGTCGGCAATGAACTCGCCTCCAGATCCAAAAGAGCTCAGGAAAGAGTTCATGCTCAAGCACTTGGCGGTGGAGATTTTGAGCCATGTCGAGCTTTCCGACAACTTTAACGACATTGCCTGCTACGAAAACTGCATGATTAATCGGTTGAATTCTTTCGATACCTGGGGCGTGGGTGTGTGCGGAGCTATGTCTTTTAAGGATATGTTGAAGATCGGAGAGTTGCTGCACTTTGTGAGAAATTGAAGATAGAGTAGGGGAACTATATAGTTCATGGAATAGTTTTGCAAAACATATTCTACTGGCATTCTCGAGCATTTCCGTATTATCATGGGCTCGTCCGCTCACCTATTTGCTGTCTGTCTCACTTCTCATCTATAAGCTTCTATTCTCTATCTAAAAATGGCCCTGCTGCTCGGGGACCAAGTTGAGCACCTTCCCGCTTTGCAAGCCCGCCTTGATGTTGTAAATGACCTTCTGCTCCATCCCGTGGACCGTCTGCACTGCATTGGTGCCCATGTGCGGCGTGGCAGTGACGTTCTCAAATTCCAACAACTCCATGTTGATGTTTGGTTCCAGCTCATACACATCTAGGCCAGCGGCCCCAATCTTGCCCAGCTTCAAGTGCTTGATCAATGCCGCCTCGTCAATGATCTCGCCTCTTGCCGTGTTCACTATAATCACCCCGTCCTTCATCTTTTCTATGAGCTCGTCATTAATGAGCTTTCTCGTGGACACGTTCAAGGGCACGTTCAACGAAATCACATCGGAGACCGCCGCCAACTTCTCGATGGTCTCGCAATACTCACTGTCCTGCTCCTTCTCAGCACTCACTCTAGACCGGTTGTAATACACGATTTTCTCGAACCCAAATGCCCTTGCGCGATCTCTGACGGCCAATCCAATGCCGCCCATTCCAACTATGCCCAATACCTTGTGCTGGGGATTGATTCCCGCTCTGGTGCCTGCGCTGTTTCCTCTTGTGGGCCAGTAACCCTTTTTCAACGCAGAGGCACCCATACCGAAGTTTCTCATCGCCAGCAACATAAGAAAGATGTTTGTGTCTGCGGTGGAGTTGTTCACCACGCCCGGGCAGTGCGCCAACTGGATTCCTTTGGCGGTTAATGGTGCCGTGTCGTTCTGGTCATACCCAGCACCCTGGTGGGCGATGTACTTCAACGACGGAGGGAAATGCTCGATCAACTCGGCATCAAAACGACCAACTATGCGCAATGTCAAGTAGCCTCTGGCAATAGCCACACAGTTGGAGTACTTGTCGTGGAGATCCTCGATAAACTGCTCGCGGGTGTAGTCTGTGCCAATGTGGACGACCTGGATTCCGATCTCCTTTTCGAACTGCGCCCAATCCTCCTGAGCGAACCTGATCGGGTCAGTGTGTAGAATGACCGGCTTGATCATTTTTCGCAGTTGTGGAACCAGTATGAGAATTCCGTCATATATATGAAGAATCGATAAAGCGCAGTGAGATGCACAATATGCACATTTCTGGGCGTCCACAATCCGTCCACATTTCTGGATATTGGCTTAATCGCCAATCAAATAGCTGAAATGATAAAACCCTATAATTTTTCTGTTGGTCTTCTCAAATTGGCCACTTAAAATTGGAACCTCACGACTCATTTCTCATTTTTCACTTAACATTATGAGTTTGTTTAGCCACCTCGAGTTCCAGCCTGCTGACGAGTTCAACGATATCCGCAAGAAGCTCAACGCTGACACTTCTCCAGAGAGGATTGACGTCAGCGCCGGCGTATATAGAGACTCTGTAGGCCAGCCATACACGTTGCCCGCTGTCACTGCCGCCAAACAGAAGATCATCGACTTGGACCACGACTACAACTTGTGCACTGGAATTCCAGATTTCATTGCCAGCGCGTCGAAGATTGCTGTGGGAGAAACTGCTCTTGCCGAAAAGAGAGTTGCTTCTTGTCAAACTGTCGGAGGCACGGGCGCCTGTCACTTGGGCGCTGCGTTTTTGGTGCAGAAGTGCCAGTACACCAACTTTTACTTGGGCACTCCGTACTGGCCTAACTACACGCCATTGATCACCCACGCGGGCGGAAAACTCATCACGTACGAGTACTACGACGCCAAGACCAAGAAGGTCAACTTTGAGAACGTTTTGGCCACGTTGAGCTCGGCACCTGAGAAATCCGTGTTTGTCTTCCAGTTGTGCTGCCACAACCCCACAGCCACGGACTTGAGCAGTGAGCAATGGGCGGAAATCGCCGAAGCGATGAAGAGCCGTAAGCTCATTGCGTTTTTTGACTCGGCTTACCAGGGCATGGCCAGCGGGTTTGTGGAGAAAGACGGAGCACCAGTGAGATTGTTTGCCGAGAAGGGATTGGAAATCTTGGTTGCGCAGTCTTTCTCGAAGAACTTGGGTCTTTACGGTGAGAGAATTGGTTGCTTGCACATTGTCTCGGCCGACGCAGAGACGACTCCGCTTGTGGCTGACCAATTGCGGTACATCTACAGGGCCGAGTGCAGTTCGTCGCCTGCTTTCCCAGCCAGAATTGTCTCGACAGTCACTGGTGATGCAGATTTGTGTGCACAGTGGAAACAGAACCTCGAGGAGATGGCACAGAGGCTCATTCAGACCAGAGCGTACATTTACAAGAAGTTGTTGGACCTCGAGACTCCAGGTGACTGGCTGCACGTGACTAGCCAGAGAGGGCTCTTTTGGTTTTCTGGGTTGTCCAAGGAGCAGAGTGGCAGGTTGATGGATGAGTTCCACGTATATCTTCCTCTGAATGGGCGAGTGAACATCGCCGGCCTTAACGAGCAGAATACCGACAGGTTCTGTGAGTTGCTCCACAAAGTGGTGACTGAGTAGAACAGAATAGATGAATTTTAGACTAACATTGGTGTAGGCGAAAAACTGAGGGCTCGATCAGTACCTTGGGTGTTCTTCTGTTAGAGCCTGCTGTCATTTTTCTGGACACAACTCTGAGGAATTATGCGTCCACTGAAAACCACTGTTCACCTTCAAAATACCAGCCACACAGATTTATCCCAGTAGCCCAAAAAAATTGTATCGATGAGAAATCCATAAAATACCCGAGCCAGAATGGACAATATGTCCTTTTTCTGGACACAACTCTGAGGAATTATGTCAATTCTGAATCTGGACGCGCGTCCACTGAAAACCACTGTTCACCTTCGAAATACCAGCCACACAGATTTATCCCGGTAGCCCAACAAAATTGTATTGATAGAAAATCCATAAAATACCCCAGCCAAAAAGGAAAATTTGTCTCTCGCGGCAATTTTCCATTTTTTCCTTGTCTTTTCCTCAGCTGGACATTGCGTCCAGGTGGAGCTCCAACTGCGGAATATGCAAGCCGATAAGCTGTGGCCATGCATTATCATCAGTGGTATATAATGTCCAGTCCCGTCCCGAAAATGGCCATCCAGAAATTTTCAACTACTGCTCGCACATCATGACGAAGGGAATCAGAATCGCCATCGACAGAGGCGGAACTTTCACAGACATACACGCCAATGTTCCTGGTGGTCAGGATATCGTGATCAAGTTGTTATCTGAGGATCCCGAGAACTACAAAGATGCACCCACCGAGGGAATCCGCCGGATTTTGGAGGAAGTCTCGGGCCGCAAAATTCCCAAGCTGCAATTACTCAGTCTTGAGACGATCGAGTCCATCAAAATGGGCACCACAGTGGCCACCAATGCGTTGTTGGAGAGATCTGGAGCGAAGGTCGTGCTTTTGACGTCCAGAGACTTTAGGGACGTTTTGGCCATTGGCAACCAGACGCGTCCGGATATTTTCAACATCTCCGCAAAGAAGTTGAGCCAGCTATACGACAAAGTGGTGGAGATTGGCGAGCGGATCACCTTGCCCAACTACAACGAGGGCGGAGGACCAAAGATGGCCGTCACTCTCGCCGACAATGAGCAGTTTGACAATAAGCTTGTCGAGGGCATCACTGGCGACGTTGTCCAGATCATAGAAAAGCCCGACTTGGCCCAGGTTGAGGAGCAGTTGGCCCAATTGAAGAAGGAAGGCTACTCCAGTTTGGCCGTGTGCTTCTTGCACTCGTACCTCTACCCACAGCACGAGCAACAGGTTGCCGAGCTAGCCAGGGGCATGGGGTTCCAGGTCTCTGTGCTGACGGAGTTGCAGCCCGTCATTGGCGTGGTCAACCGGTGCTCTTCTACTGTGGCGGATGCTTACTTGCTCCCCAAGATCCAGGAGTACTTGAAAGGCTTCTCTGCCGGCTTTGAAGGCGGAATTGAGTCCTTCGGCAACAAGTTGTTGTTCATGCAGTCGTCTGGCGGCTTGTGCCCGTGGAACAAGTTTACCGGTTTGCGTGCCATCTTGTCTGGCCCAGCAGGCGGAGTGGTTGGCTTGGCCGAGACCTGCCACGACACCAGAGACACGGACAAGGCCACTTTGGGCTTGGACATGGGCGGAACCTCAACGGATGTGTGCAGATACAGCGGCCGCTATGAGCACGTCTTCAACAACATTGTCAGTGAGGTGAACTTGTCCACGCCGCAGTTGGACATCTCGACGGTGGCTGCAGGAGGCGGGTCAATGCTTTTCTGGGAGAATGGCATGTTTAAAGTCGGCCCACAGTCTGCTGGTGCTAACCCGGGTCCTGCGTGCTACAGGAAAGGCGGCCCTTTGACTATCACCGATGCCAACGTGTTCACGGGCAGATTGATGCCCGAGTTCTTCCCCAAGATCTTCGGGCCAAACCAGGACGAGGCCTTGGATGTGGAGGCCCCCAAGCGCTTGTTTGAGTCCTTGACCAAGGAGATCAATGCCGAGATTGGCGGCTCTTTGTCTCCCCAGGAAGTCGCCCTAGGATTTCTCAAGGTCGCCTACGAGTCCATGTGCCGCCCTGTGAGAACTCTTACTGAGGGCAAGGGATATTCCACCAGTGACCACAACTTGTGTGTTTTCGGTGGAGCCGGCGGCCAGGTCTGCTGCAGCGTGGCGCAGATCTTGAACGTCGAGAACGTTGTCATTCACAAGTACTCGTCGATCTTGTCTGCTTACGGCATTGCGTTGGCGGACGTGGCCATCGAGAAGCAGGAGCCCGTGTCCATTGTGTTTGAGGACGCCAACATGCCTGAGATCCACAAGAAGATCGACGCAGTCACCGCCAAAGTCATGGCTGAGTACGAGGACCAGAAGATCAGCGAGAGGGACAGAACCACCACCGAGATCTACTTGAACATGAAGTACTTGGGCACAGACACCTGTCTCATGATCTTGAAGCCCGAGGGGACTTGGGATTACAGGGCCGACTTTGTCGAGACCCACCAGCATGACTTTGGGTTCAGTTTGGATAGACCCGTGGTGGTCGAGGATGTCAGAGTGAGATTGGTGGTGCACAGCGACTACAAGACGTCCACCAATCCGTTTGAGGAGAAGGATCTCATTGGATCTGCGACTATTACCGAGCCAGCGCAGCCTTTGAAGACCACGGAGATTTTTTTCGAGAAATTGGGCTACCAGACCGCGAAAGTGTACGACTTGCAGAGTTTGCCCACCAAGACCACAGTTTTGGGCCCCGCGATCATCTTGGACAAAACGCAGACCATTTTGGTTGAACCCGAGTGCACTGCCTATGTTCTCACCGACTCAGTCATCATTTCTGTTGGAAAATCGAAACCACCCCAGATTTCAGCCAAGGTGGTTGACCCAATCCAGCTTTCCGTGTTCGGCCACAGATTCATGTCCATTGCCGAGCAGATGGGCAAGACGTTGCAGATGACCGCGATCTCCACCAACATCAAGGAGAGATTGGACTACTCGTGCGCTTTGTTCACTCCGGAGGGAAAATTGTTGGCCAACGCTCCACACATTCCAGGCCACTTGGGGTCGATGTTCTTGGCCGTGGAGAAGCAGAGCGAGTTGTGGAACGGCAAGATCAAGCCCGGCGACGTGCTCTTTGCCAACCATCCTTCTACCGGCGGAACCCATTTGCCTGACATCACCGTGTTGACTCCGGTGCTTGACGAGAACAACCAGATTCTCTTCTGGACGGCGGCGAGAGGTCACCACGCCGACATTGGCGGGATCTCAGCAGGCTCAATGCCCGCAGACTCCAAGGAGGTGTGGCAGGAGGGAGCAGCCATCGAGAGTGAGTTCTTGTACAAGGAAGGCGTGTTCCAGCACGACACCGTGGTCGACTTGTTGTACACCAAGCCCAGCCAGTACCCAGGCTGCGAGGGCTCGCGTGCGCTCGAGGACAACATCAGTGACTTGAAAGCACACGCCTCCGCTAACTACAAGGGCATCACGTTGTTGAAGAACTTGATCTCGACCTATGGGTACGATGTGATCAAGCTCTACATGGACGCCACGCAGAATGCCGCAGAGGTGGCCGTGAGGAAGTTGCTAAAGGTCGCTCACTCGAGATTCGGCGGTGCTCCACTTAAGGCTGTGGATTTCCTCGACGACGGAACTGCAATTGCTGTCACCATCACCATCAACCCGGACGACGGCAGCGCTGTCTTCGACTTTACCGAAAGTGGTGACGAGTTCTACTCGAACTTGAACTGCCCCATTGCTGTTCTCTATGGCGGAATCCTTTATGTCTTGCGTTGTTTGATCAACGTCGACATTCCCTTGAACAGTGGATGCATGGTTCCCTTGGATATCAAGGTGAGAGACGGATCATTGTTCAAGCCTTCATATGAGGCTGCCACCGTCGGCTCCAATGTCGAGACCGCGCAGAGAATCTCCGATGTCTTGTTCAAGGCGTTCCAGGCATGTGCTGCGTCCCAGGGAACATGCAACAACTTCACTTTTGGCTCTTCGGACCCAGACTACGGACTCTTTGGCTACTACGAGACCATTGCCGGCGGCGGAGGTGCGGGCGAGAACTTCAACGGCCAGTCGGGTGTCCAGGTGCACACGACGAACACCAGAATGACCGACTCGGAGTCGTTTGAGAAGAAGTTCCCTTGTATTTTGAGGAAATACGAGATCAACCGTGGAACTGGAGGAAACGGGTTGCACAGAGGCGGCGACGGAGTCATTCGTGAAATCGAGTTCACCATTCCAATGCAGGCTACATGTTTGATGCAACGCCGTGTGTTTGCTCCATACGGAATGAACGGCGGAGGTCCCGGTAAGAGAGGCTTCAACTACTGGTTGAAGAAAGAGAACAACCGCGTGAGAAAAATTGCCTTGGGCGGCCAGAACTCCGTGTGGGTGAGACCAGGCGACAGAATCAGAATCGAGACGCCCTCGGGAGGAGGCTGGGGCAAAGCGCCAGATTCCGAGGAGACAGTTTTCAACACCACGCAGGTCGAGTATGCTGTGAACTACCCATGTATTGGCGCTCCATTCAACGAGCCCAGCATTCTCACGGGCACAATTGGAATGAGAAACCACACCCAAATCACCAATTAGAATAGATCGACAGAGGACGACGGAGATCGAAGAGTTTTTATAGAGAAATTGAATGCTATTGGAAATCATGTAGAGAGGAAAAAGAGATCAATATATTAATGATCGGATCTGATTGCGGTATTCTGCCTGCATTGTCGAAAGTGCGTCCCATTATTCCACGCTGTCTCTGAGCATTATCTATCAAATCCGTCCTTTTTCATTTTTTTTTTCTTTCTTCAGTTGACCAAAAGTATCAAAAGTCTCTCATGTAATGGTTTGGTTCATTTTTTTGTCATTAGCTGATTTGTGATCCGTAACATCTGGGATAGATCCGAACCACTCTAAATGCCGGCGGGGACCCTTTTCAGCGAGGCTTTCGTAAGACTGTACATTTGAAGTGGGGCCGAAAGTGCTTCAGTATGGGTTTAAACACAAATCCATTCATCGGATAATGCGCGCGATTAGTAATTGCACGGATACTTTGGAAGCTCGAGAAAATACAAAACTTCCTAAATTAGCCTACCCCACTTGTGATTCGTGAGTCAACCTCGATCCATTTTCCGACCCGTGGGGATCTGTGTGTGGTGCTTGCCGCTGTGACTAGCAAATTGAAGGCTGATTTGCGGGGAGAGTTCGGTTGCATACCCGAGTGAACGTCGGTCTATGTAAAGTCAAGATAATTCACGGGTCGGATGCCCCCAAAGTCGAGCCGGGATCCTTGCCCGTGTTTTGGACCAGAAGAGACAGCAAGAATGATGGTCATCCTCTCAAGTATAAATTTGGCTGACTTGCCAGTCAGTATAACTGAACATTCAAACTATGTCAGCAGATTCCACACCTGAGCAAAAGCTCAAGTCAGGCGAGAAGAGCAAATTGACCGAGTCGTATTCCGGAGTTGCTCATGAATTGGCAGATTATGCCGAAGAAACCAAGGCATTTGTTTTAGGAAACTCTACGAAGCTGAACACCGTCGCCGAAGAAGAGTGGCCGGTCCTTCCACCTGGCATAACTCGGGAGGTTTTCACAGAAGCAATTGATGAGTTGGCTTCCCTATTAGGCGAAGATAACGTGGAGATTAACGAGAATCCTACATTGGAGGACGGATGGTACCTCGAACATCCAAACACCCATGACTCGTTCCACTTGATGGATGGAGATTACTTTGTGTCGTCGGCGGCAGTATATCCTGGCTCAGTTGAAGACGTCCAGACTGTTGTCAAGTGGGCAAACAAGTGGAAAATCCCACTCTACTCAATCTCTTTGGGAAGAAATTTTGGCTACGGAGGAGCCGCCCCCAGACTTCGTGGATCTATGGTCGTTGACTTGGGCCGCAGAATGAACAGAATCTTATCCTTAAACGATAAGGACTACACCTGTCTTGTGGAGCCCGGTGTGACGTACTTCCGCCTCTACGAAGAGATCCAAAAGAACGACTATGGCATGTGGATTGATCCTCCTGATATTGGTGGCGGATCGCTCGTGGGTAATGCTTTGGAAAGAGGCGTGGGGTATACTCCATATGGAGACCACTGGGGATTCCACTGCGGATTGGAGGTGGTTTTGGCCAATGGGGAGATATATCGAACAGGCATGGGTGCAATGTCTAACTCGAACGCGTGGCAGGTATTTCCTTATGGATTTGGACCACACTTGGACGGGCTCTTTTCCCAAAGCAATTTCGGTATTGTGACGAAGATGGGATTCAATCTCTTTCCAGATCCAAAGGGATACAGCTCTCATGCCATCACCTTCGACAGAGAGGAGGATTTTGGTGCCATTATTGAGGTGATCAGAGAGATTCGTGTCCGGAATATCTCTGGTAACGTGGGACAGCTCAATAGTGCCAAAGGTGAACTCACTTTCAGGCATACGAGAGAGCTGCTTGGTGTCAAGGGGAAATTCATGACCAAGGAAGAGGTCGAGCAAGCAGCGAAAACAAAGCTCAAGCATGGACCTTACGCTTGGATTTTTTTCCTCTCTTTGTATGGTCCTGACGAGGTCAGGGCACACTCGTGGAAGACCATCCAGGAAATGATGAGCGGAATTACTGGTGTTCATTTCTACACAGAAGATGATTACAAGGATGGAGAGCCAGACAACTTCCACATTCACCACGACTCTTCAAGGGGAATTCCGCAATTTATTGGAGTACGTCAGTCCTGCTGGTATCCTAATGGTGCCCATTCGGATTTCACGCCAATTTCCCCAATCACCGCCAAAGATGCCGGCCAATTGCTTGATCTTGTGTACAGAATGCAAGAGAAACATCAGCTTGACTCGTTTCCAAATTTTGTGGTTGGTGTCAGAGAGTTGCACATGATCGATTTCATCATGTATGACAAGAAGGACCCGGAGATGCGCAAGAGAGCTCAGGAAATGTTGAGAGACTTAATCCAAGAAGGCAAGAAACTCGGTTATGGAGAGTATCGAACACACTTGGCTTTGCAAGATCAAGTCATGAGCACCTACGACTTCAACGACAATATACACAGAAGGTTCTGTGAGTTGCTCAAAGATGCTATTGATCCGAACGGGATTTTATCTCCCGGAAAATCTGGAATTTGGCCCAAGAATTTGCGGGGGAAAGGATGGGAATTTACAGCATAAATTCAGTTCAACACTCAAGAGCTTTGCTATTCACTCGCTGGAAGAACAAGCTGGGGCTTCACCTCACGTCCAAGAGGTAGAAATAGGAATTCAAAACTATGAACGAGACAACTTTGAAAACCAACCTGCCTGTTCCTCACGATTACCACTACTCACGATTCATATCCTACAAGTATCAACGCAATTTTTCATTTTATTTCACAATGTTACAACTATTACCAGGCGTACCTGAAGAACTTCTCCTTCTGTTTGTCGGTCAAGTCCAACGCATCTGCGTCCGCGTCAAAGTTGTCCTCGGCCCTGCCGTACTTCCTGTCTCTCCTCTGGTTCTCAAGATAGCATCCAGTGCCATATGTGATGATACAAATGAGCGACCCGGTGGTGAATCCCAAAATGGAATGGTACCCGGTAGGATACGAAGGGGCTTCGCTCGAAATAAAAAACTGAGGGGCAATGATGTTGGACACACAGTAAGCGGTGAAATTGAACGCATTTACCACGGACTTCTTGGTGTTACCCGCGGTGTTGGCGTAGCAAATTGCGGTCATCGACACATAGGGACCCCAGTAGAAGTAGAAGAAGTAGTATGCCATCAACAAGCTGATTCTGCCGTCGAGCTTCATCATGAGCACACAGCAGATCAACGGACACAAACACACGGTAGCGGCGGCGACGGTTCTGAACTTTCTGGGTGAGAAAAAAGTCACACCCGCGATAATCCACGAGGAACCGGTCATGAAGAGACCCGTAGGCATACCCAAAAGCGTAGTGGTAAGCGCCGAGTAGCCCAATCCGGAAACAATCTGCGCCGCAAAAGTGACCAACCCACCGTTCGAGATGTTGTTGCACAAGGCGAAAAGAGCCATCACCCAGGTCTTCCAGTCGGTCAACGCCTCGATCACCTGGTCGCGCTTCATCTTTCTGTTCTTGACCCCCGTTCTGTTTTCTGCTGTTCTGTCCAAGGCAATGTACTTTTCCCTCACAGAGAGCCACTTGCACGTCATTGGAGAATCTGGAAGAACCAAGTACAACCACACGGTCAAGAACAAGGTGATGCAGCCGAACACAAGGAACAAGAGCCTCCAGTTGGCGATGGTCGAGTGTGCGTGGCCAATGCCATAAGACAAAATGCCCGTGACAAGCGATGAGAAACCAGAAAACCAGATGGCAGTTCTGAACGGCTGCTCGGACTTCTTGTAGAACATAGCAGTGATTACCGAGCAGGCTGGGAACAAGAAAGCCTCGCCCATGCCCAACAAAAACCTCATAGCGGCCATCGACGCAAAATCGTTGGCTGCAGACATGCACATGAGCACTATATTCCACATCACAAACGAAATGAACAACACCCTGGCCACAGGATACCGCTGAAGCAAGAAGTTGGCTGGAAACTCCGTGATCAAGTACCCAAAATAGAAAATGGACCCGAGCCACGAGTACTGGCTGCCCACAAGCCCCAAGTCGGTCTTCATGCCATACACAGCAGCGTTGGAAATCAAGATCTTGTCGGCCGCAGCGAAGGTGATCAAAAGCGTCATGATCGGCATCAACATCCAGTCGATTTTCTTCAACACTTTCTTCGCTTCTTCCTCGGTGTAGTCGGCATGCTCGGTGTGCTCAAGCATGTACTTGGCGCCTTCATCAAGTTCCTGTTGTTGCTTCTCAGAGGTCTCGACATTCACCACATGGTTGACTTTTGTGTCAGACTCCATAGTGGAAAGAGAACCCATGATGGCGGGCAAACACAGCGTTCTGCCTGAATATATAATAAGCCGGAATGTTGGAGAGAGACAAGACACTTATCGGGACATCAAATTGGTGGGAGCACGCAAGGTAGGTGCAAGCGCCGAGATATCTTGAATGAGTGAATAATGTGCATATTGCGTCCACCGCCTGGGAAACTGGAAGCGCGCGATAAGAAACGGGCGCGCCACATACAGTGATTAGCGGAATTGTAGATCCAGCTCAGCGAAATTGCCTTCCCACCAATGGCACGATTTTTCCACCCGCAGACAGATAAATATCGGTTCGATTATAGAGAATAGGAACCAATCCAAAAAATAATAGAACAAGGAAACCCAAAAGTCATGTCGGTGCTTATTGTTGGCTGCGGGGTGATCGGCTTATCTACTGCGCTAGAATTAGCTGAGAACGGATACCTGGTTACAGCCATGGACGCCTATCCTGTTCCGTCGCCTTGGTCTGCTGCAAACGACTACAACAAAATCATCAGAACCGAGTACGAGGACATGATGTACACGAAAATGTCAGTTGAGGCCTTGAAGATGTGGAGGTCTGACCCCAAGTTTCAGGATACGTACAACGAGTGTGGGCGCGTGATGATGACCCCCAAAACCCATGTGGCCAGACAGGAGTACGAGAGAATGGGGTTTGACAACTTGAAAATGATCGGCGAGGGCATGAAAGTGGAGGTTTTCCGCGGCGGTCAGGAGTTGGCACACAGGTTCCCGTTACTTTCGAAAAACTCAGTCGCTGAGGGTGACGAGCTCAAGTGGAACCCGGAGGGGGGATTGGCGCACGCTGCAAACTCGTTGAAAAAGGTGTATGAGGCCGCTGTGAAAGCCGGAGTGAAGTTCATCTTTGGTGATCTCGGTAACGCCACGAGAATTAAGGTGGTAGACGGAAAAGACTACGTGGTTGCCAAAGATGGGTCAGAGTATACCGCGGACAAGATCATCATTAGCATGGGGGCTTCTTCAGGGTACTTGGTCGACCTCAAAGAGCAGCAGTCGGCCACTGGCTTGTTTGTCACCCACATAAAGTTGTCAGACTCCGAGCATGAGTTCTACAAGAATCTTCCTGTGGTTTTCGACCTGGATATGGGCTACTTTTTTCCGCCAGACCCGAAAACCAAGATCTTGAAAGTGTGTTTGCCGGGCTCGGGAGCATCGCACTATGTTGCTGACCCATTCAAACCAGGGCTGAAAAAGTCCTTGCCCCGCTACAAGTTGCAAAACCCACAGGACACAATTCCGCAGGATGGACCAGCACAGGCTCGGGCGCTTTTACAAAAATACGTTCCAAGTTTGGCCAATCACAGGCTCTTTGACCATAAGGCATGCTGGATTGCAGACACATCGGACTCGCACTTGATTGTTGATGCTGTTCCCGGCCATCTGCAGTTGTATGTCTCTACAGGCGACAGTGGACACGCTTTCAAGTTTTTGCCCAACATTGGGAAGTACGTGCGGGCTAAATTAGAGAAGACCCTCGATAAAGAAATAGAGTATTGCTGGAGATGGAAGGAAAACGCCACTAGGTTCAGTGCTGCAGACTGCTCGTGGCGGGTGGTCGACAAAGAGCTTGATTTTGCAGACATTGAATTTGCAGATGAGTCACGGGTGCAAAAGTTGTGAGATTGGACAAATACATTGTAATTGCAATAGTTACTCAGATAATACCATCAGGTACGACAATACAGAATCAGTAGAAAACAAAAATCAGAAAACAAGAAACCAGCCTATCACTTTCTCTACTTACTGATTTGCTTTCCTTCATTTTTCGCCTCCACTTATTCCTCATTCTGCTTGTGTCCGCTGTTCCAATCCGGAAACCAACTTCCGCTATCGCCGCGCAAACCCGCACCGGATCTCACTGACCATTTCTGACGTTCCCCAAAGATGGCGCTACCGCTTGCCTTTTCAAAAAGCCAAGAGCGGGAAAGATTTCAAAAACCCGTCCATACAAGTAATTCCGCAAAATCGGTAAAAATATCTTATCCAATTGTTATCCATGGAAAGCTTCGCCGTTTATCGGGCGCTTGCACTTGCCCGGTGTCCTACCCCAAATGCGGAATTGATCGGGCGCTTGCAGCTGCCTATTTCCAGTCATATCGCGACACACAGATCTATATATTCCTCCGCACTCCAGTGTGTCCACATGCAACTGTGAATTTTAGTTTATTTTTTCGCATTTGGCGTATCACAAAACTCTTGAAGACTCTCCAGATGACTAAACTCAACGGAATCAAGGTCGCGATTGACCGTGGTGGAACCTTCACAGACGTATTGGCCATCATTCCCGGCCAGCAAGATTACGTATTCAAACTCCTTTCAGTGGACCCCTCCAACTACCCGGACGCCAACATCGAGGGCATCAGACGTGTTTTGGAGCACGCGCACGACCTCAAGATCCCCAGGGGCCAGCCTTTGGATCTCTCCACCATCGAAAGCATACGGTTGGGCACGACCGTTGCTACCAATGCCTTATTGGAGAGAAAAGGCGTGCCCACAGCCTTGGTGACCACCCAGGGTTTCAAGGATATCTTGCACATAGGCAACCAGTCCCGGCCCGATCTTTTTGCGTTGCACATCGTGAAGCCCGAGGTCTTGTACAAAAATGTCGTGGAAGTCTCTGAAAGAGTGTCCTTGCCTGCCTATACCGAGGACGCTACAGGGTACAGTGCTGCCGACTTGGTCGATGGAAAGAAGTACGTTTTGGGCTCGACAAAGGAGGTGGTGGAGATCTTAAAGCCACTTGATGAGCAGGAGGTGAGACTGCAGTTACAGGAGTTGAAAAACGACGGGATTGTGTCTCTAGCTGTGGTTTTGATCCACGGCTACAACTTCCAGGACCACGAGAAAAAAATTGGCGAAATCGCCCGCGAGCTCGGCTTCACCAACATCACTCTCTCCCACGAGGTCTTGCCCATGATCAAAGCTGTCAGCAGAGGCCAGTCCACGTGTGTGGATGCTTATTTGACTCCCATTGTGCAAGAGTACATCACTGGCCTCATTTCGGGGTTCAAGCCAGGCTTTGAGGACACAACGAGAGTCGAGTTCATGATGTCCGATGGTGGTTTGTGTGACTACAGGAAATTCACAGGTCTCAAGTCGTTATTGTCGGGCCCGGCAGGCGGAGTTGTGGGCCAGGCCATGACATGTTACGACCAGGACGAAGGGACACACACCATAGGCTTCGACATGGGTGGAACTTCCACAGATGTGTCTAGGTATGCTGGAACATACGAGCATGTTTTTGAAGCAACTACTGCGGGGATCAGTTTAGCTGCTCCACAGCTTGACATCAACACTGTGGCCGCAGGCGGAGGCTCGATTTTGGCTTTCAAAAACGGCCTTTACTGTGTGGGCCCAGAGAGCTCGTCGGCACACCCAGGGCCTGTCTGTTACCGGAAGAACGGTCCAAATTTGACTGTCACAGATGCGAACTTGATGTGCGGCCGGATTCAGCCAGAGTTCTTCCCCAAGATTTTCGGACCCAATGAGGACCAAGAATTGGATAAGGAAGCGGTGATCGAAAAGTTCACCGAGTTGGCCGCCCAGATCAACGCAGAGCACCCGGGAACTAAACCAAAGACCCCGTATGAGGTGGCTCTAGGGTTCCTTGATGTGGCTAATGCTGCCATGGCCAAACCCATTAGACACTTGACTGAGAACAAAGGATTTGACGTGACGAAACACAATCTTGCGTCTTTTGGCGGTGCAGGGGGCCAGCATGCTGTTCCGTTGGCCAAAGTGTTGAAGATGAACCGTGTGGTGATCCACAAGTACTCTTCCATCTTGTCGGCATACGGTATTGCAATGGCAGATATTGTCCACGAAGCTCAGGAGCCCACATTGAAGGCATACACTGAGAGCTCCAGATCGGAGTTGCTTGAAGAGAGTGAGGCGCTCAAGAAGAAAGTGGCCGACGAGTTGTTGGAGCAAGGTGTGAGGGACGTGGAGTACCAGGTGTTCTTCAACATGGGTTACAAAGGGTCAGACTCCAAACTCATGATTTCTGAGCTGGAAGGTAAGGATTTCTTGCTGACGTTCTACGAGACCCACGAGAGGGAGTTCTCATTCAACGACTTTGAGAAGCCGGTGATTGTGAGCGACATTCGAGTCAGAGGCGTGGGAAACGTGGACAAAATCAAGGAGCGGTCTCCATTCACGGATTTGGCATCCACCGAGATTTCTCCAATCAGCAAGGGTTTGGCCAAAAAAGTGTCTCCATTGTACTTCTCCACAGGATTCCAGGATGCAGAAATCTACATGCTCGACGATTTGCCCGTGGGGGGCCAGGTCCAGGGCCCAGCTTTGGTTCTAGACTCCACCCAGACAATCTTGCTCGAGCCTCAGTCCAAAATGACCGTCTTGCCCCGCCACGTGATTATCGACTTGGAGGAGTCTCACGAGGTCCAGCAGGTGAGAACAGCCAGCGTGGTGGACCCGGTGAAGTTGTCCATCTTCTCCCACAGATTCATGTCCATCGCAGAGTCCATGTGTACCACGCTCCAGAAGATCTCGGTGAGCGCAAATATCAAGGAGAGAATGGACTTCAGCTGCGCTTTGTTTGACAAAGACGGAAACTTGGTTGCGAATGCTCCAGCTGTGCCAGTTCATCTCAGTGCCATGTCCTTTGCTGTTAAATGGCAAATCAACTACTGGGGAGCAGACATCAACCCTGGCGATGTGCTTGCTACCAACCATCCAAGTGCCAAAGGTACGCATTTGCCCGATATCACAATTATCTCCCCAGTTTTCGTTGATGGTGTGATCAGATTCTATTTGGGGTCCAGAGCTCACCACGCAGAAATCGGAGGCACCGTGGCGGGGTCCATGGACTCGTCGGCCACACATTTGGACATGGAGGGAGCGAAATTCGAGGCGTGGAAGGTCGTGCAGAACGGACAGTTCGACAACGCTGGCGTGCAGAAGTACTTTGTGGACGACTTGAAGAATATCCCCGGGTCTTCACCTTCCAGAAAGGTCTCTGATAACATTTCTGATATCAAGGCTGCCATCGCTGCCAACCAGAAGGGAATCAATTTGTTGAAGGACTTGTTCACTGAATATGACACAGAAACTGTGCTTTTCTATATGGCCGCCATCAACCTGACATCTGAACAGTCAGTGAGGAACTTCTTGAAGAACTTGGCAAAGGAGAGAAAGGAGTCGTTGCCCTTGACTGCCGTGGACTACATGGATGACGGAGCCAGAATTCAGTTGGCCATTTCCATCGACGAAAATACGGGGTCTGCACTTTTTGATTTCACAGGAACAGCAGAGGAGACGTTCAACTGTTTCAATGCGCCTTGTTCCATTACCTTCGCATGTATCACGTACTGTTTGCGGTGCCACATCACGGACGGTGACCTCCCACTTAACGAGGGTGTATTAAATCCTATCGAGGTCTATATACCAGAGGGAACCGTCTTGAACCCAAGCATCACTGCTGCTGTTTCTGGAGGCAACGGGATCACCTCGCAGAAAATCACCGATGTGATTATGAAGGCATTTGGCACGGTGGCTGCCTCCTACGGATGCATGAACTGCTTGTGCTTTGGCCAAGGTGGACTCAACAAGGAGACCGGCGAAATGGTGCCCGGATTCGGCTTCTGCGAGACCATTGGTGGAGGTTCCGGTGCCGGAAATGGATTCAACGGATTCAGCGGTACGCAGTGTAACATGACCAACACCTTGATGACCGACCCCGAAGTCTTAGAGCAGAGATATCCTGTGGTGCTCAAGCAGTTTTCTGTGCGTCAGGGAAGCGCAGGGAAAGGGAAGTGGAACGGCGGAGAAGGACTAGTGAGAGAATTGCAGTTTACTTCACCGTGCCATGCGTCGATTTTGACGCAAAGGAGAGTTTTTGCACCGTACGGTATGGCCGGCGGAGGCGAAGGTGGGAAGGGAGAAAACCGGCTTGGCAGAATTGGGCCAGACGGCAAGACCATCTACTGGAAGCACGTGGGGCCCACTGCGGAGGTCGACTTGAACACTGGAGACATCATCAAGATCCTGACGCCCGGCGGTGGCGGATATGGGGAGTATGACGGCAGTCAAGGGAAGGAGAAGGTTGTTGAAGCTTCTCATGTGCCAAAGGCTGGTGGATCATGGGGAAAATACCGTGAGGCGTTGAGCACGAGTCAGTAGAGAATTGAATAATAGATATTGAAAGCCGCACAATAAATTTTCAATGTCGAATGCTGTATCATAAGTTTTTTAGGAGCTGAAAAATCGGAAATCTTTTGGTGTGTGAGTGTCAGCATTAGCTGGTGATTTTCTGTAGTGCATGAAAATATTATACAATATTGTGTGTGTTGAGTTTGCTCCCGCCCATTGATTATTTTGCATGGACAAGTGAGGCCATGCAAGTCTTTCACCTGCTCATCAGTGCTGGGAATATACCACCGCCGTTTCACTCTACCGTATTGTGATCGCTAGCAAACCCATGCTATTTTCATCAGCTTGCAAATCTTCACCGTTGGATTAGCCGGACAGGAAGCCCAGTCAGATCTTGAAATTTCCCCTTTGCATAGCCTCAGCACAGACCTAAAAGCCTAAATGGGCCCCGGCTGACGTCACATATTTACTGATCATCTATGCATTGCGCCTATTACCCAGGAAACCACCAGTGATTTACAAGCGAGCACGCAGCGAAGGGTACCCTACAGAAAGAAAAGAAACTGGTGTAGACGAGTCAACGAAGTTTTAATGTCGAGAAGAAAATCAAGTCATTGTTCAGCAAAACTATCGCGTCGAGTTTGTTGCTGAATGTACAGTGGTTATGGCTGCAAGTGAAGAATTGCCCCGCTAAGAATAGTGCAAGTGCAGAAACCGCCCAGTCCCGGGCCCTGAAATTTTTTTTTCAGCCAATGGAACAAGACCGTACAGCAATATTTTTCATCCTTCGGTTGATTACCGGATGAACCGAGTCTGATCCTCAGTAAAGCCATTTGCCCTGTATGCGAATGCATGCATGCATGCATGAGATCGATCTACATCTCGGGCCTACTTTCACCGACGGAAATTTTTAGGGCGGAGCGAAAAGTGACAATTAGCTCTGTCCACTCAGAAAAAGAAATAAACGGGAAAATCGTAGATTTGACATCTGCCTTGCAATGAGATGATGTCGAATTTTCAAATGCCGAATCTCCAAATGTCGAAAAGTTCTTATGGGTTCCAACGGTGCTCTCTTCATTTGGGAATCTGATTTTGGAGCTCATCACGAAAAGAAATTGTTTACTTATATGGAAACTTCACCTCTCTCCAAGTCGCATGGTAAAGGCGCTCTAAAATACACTTAAGCCTTTCAGATGCTTCCTGCAAATAGACCGGATTGGGCAGTGTGTCCAGGCTCATCTCTTTACGTCATGGATAATAATTGCCTTCAGCTCTGTGCGAGGCTCATATTCGGTGTTTAGCAGAAAATAGCGACTGCAGTTACTCTCCACTGACATATTGTTCTGCTGCTCATAATCCTTAATATAATTGTAGCCCAAAAATAATTCTCACTTCTTATGTTGTGATCAGCTCCCACACAATGTGGATATTTTCGCGGGGTGAAAAATTTGCAATGTAAATCTGTTTACAAATGAGTCAAAGTATTGTCCATTCGTATCATTCCCAACTATGACATTTTACGTAAGTGAAGCTCTCTATTGCAAGTGAAGGTTTCCGCGATGTTCTGTTGCGTATCTGCGCAGAAGTCATGACTTTGAGACTGGACCTCTGCCCATTGAGACTGTGCAATGGCCGCGATGGTTGGTCATTGTGCACGAATACGGGCTTCGCCCGCGGCAAATACGTACGAGGGCTACACTCGTGCAGCCAGGCGCATACGTTGAATACTACACATAGTCCCGTAGCAGATATGCCCTGTTGGAAACGTAGTGTGGCGCCTGAGGGGCCGAGGTACCTGCACAATAAAAGATTTTGAACCAATTAAAAACTTGTAAATTTCTGTTGGCGGGCAACAGGTAAACATTCAGGTAAGCATCGGTCTATCTGTCTGCCAATTTATTGGCAAATTTTCTATGGGGAGCCCGCAGTTGCACCTAATTAGGTCTATTGCAATTATTATTCAGCTCGCGCGCAGTCAAAATAAGGTGGGACAAATCCGATGCGTTGAGCTTAATTACACTTTGGGCAACACACAAGTATTGTGCTTTTCAATTGAGTTGAGCTCGCAATTACTAATTTGGAAATCAAAAAGGTAAAGGTGAGGAGCCAGCCTCAAGGATACAGGGGCGAGAATAATGAGCAAGCACCTTGTAGAAGACTTTCATTACTTGCTTCAATATTCCACCTCACCAATTTTTCTGCCGGAGTTAATTGACACTGAAAAACCCATCATTTGGAAATCTCCTTTATGTCCCTTCAGTTGTCGGAAGATTTGCCCGCAAAGAAAGATCTGAGCATCATTTGCTCCTTCCTACCTTTCCGCGGAAATTTGCACTCGCACTTGCATTACCAGCGGTGATCTTCTATTGTGATTGACCTCGAGGCGTGCATACCTGCAGGACCGGCAATTTCGTACATGCGTGTGTGCTGCATCACTTGCATATACGCACCAAGCGAAATACCGTCCATTGTAATAGACATAAAATATGCACGCGAACATTGGAAAATAAGCATGGAAGCATGGAAGCTTTTTCTAGTTGACTGCAAATGTGAAATTTGCCATTATGAAACAAGGATGCCTTCACTTCAGTATATATTCTGCTATTTTCTCTGCCCTTGCATCCCCATCACATTTCCATTTTTTTGCATCCAAGAATGCACTGCCAGTTTCTTTTTCAGGCACTCATATTCTTGATTTCTCTGCATTGGGTCTCGGCCACCGTCATCGGCTGTGACCCCAGCCATGTTACCGGCTCGGGTTTCAACGCTGTCTTCTACCACTACCCATTGATGTCCACAATTGGATGGGACGATGACTTCTTCTCGTCTGGCTACAAAGAGCAGGGCCAATTTGCGTCCGCCACCGGAATCACCGACATCGACTTCGAGAACTCCATCACCGGCTCGAAAAGAGTCCACTACGGTAGTATCTACGGCATAGACTTGACCATCTCCAACTTCACCGTCGAGTTGTCGGGCTTCTATCTCGCCACAGAGTCTGGTATGCACAACTTCACGTTGGTGGCCGATGACGGCGCCGTTCTTCAGTTCGGCGCAGGTCTTGTATGCTGCAGCAACGGTGCCGACAGCACCACCGGTGATTTTGCCATCGACACCATCTCCCAGCAGGGCCACCTGGCATCCAGCACCTGGGCCAGCTTCGAGTTGGAAGCTGGCGTGTACTACCCGATCAAAATCGTCTGGTTCAACTGGGCGGGCATCGGCGTGCTCAACTTGCAGGTGACTTTGCCCTCTGGCACGGTGGGCGACTTCAGCGATGTGGTTCAGGCAGACTTTGGGTCGCAGATCTGTGCTGTGACCACTACCAACACATGGACCAACTCGGAGTCCACCACCACGGTGATTTCCAAGCTGGGAGAAACACCCACCATTGTTGTGGACGTGCCCATTCCCACCACCTCCATTACTTCTACTTGGACAGGAAGCACCACATACACCACCACCGAAACGGCCACTATTGGCGAGACTGCCACGGTTATCGTAAATGTGCCCTACTCCACTGTCACAATCACCACCACCTGGTCCAACTCCTACATCGGCACCGAGTTGGTCAGTGGCAGCACCGACACGCTCATAGTGGAGGTTCCTACCCCAGTGGTGACTGTCACCAACACCTGGACGTACCCTTTCACGAACACCCGCACTTCCACAGCCACCGAGGGAGGCACCGAGACCGTCTACGTGAACGTTCCTGTGCCAACTGAGACCATCACTGTGACTTCTGGCACTGTGCTCACCACCACCACCCACAGCGCCACATCTGGCGGCACCGTCACCGTTGAAGTCGATGTTCCAACGTCTACCACCATTGTGACAGAGACGAAGGATATTTTTGAGGCCACCACAACAACGTACACCGAGAACGGCACCGTGGTTGTCTCTGTGGATGTTCCCATTCCCACAACCACTATTACGAAGACTACAGGCAGCGAGTTGACCACCACGACCCACCCTGCGGACATCGGGGAGACTGTCACTGTTGAGATTGACGTTCCGTTGGCAACAGAAACCACCATCAGCACTTGGACTGGCTCTGTCACTGACACCACTTCATACACCACAAATGGCACTTTGGTGATTGAAGTGGAGATCCCAACACCCACCACTACCATCACGAAAACATGGACAGGCTCAGACGTGGAGAGTTTCACTCTCACTGAAAACGGTACGGTGGTCGTCTCTGTCGATGTTCCTATCCCAACCACAACTATTTATGTGACCACTGGATCTGAGTTGACCACTACTACCCATAACGGAACCATTGGGGGAACCGCCACGGTGGAAGTTGACATTCCCTATGTGACGGAAAGCACAACACAAACATGGACAGGTTCTGAAACTGAGACTTTGACTCACACCACCAATGGCACTGTCATAATCGAGGTGGATGTGCCTATTCCAACGACCACGGTCTACAAAACCGAAGGAAGTGTTTTGTCGACGACCACACACAATGCCACAATTGGGGGTACAGCTACTGTTGAGATCGATATTCCTTTGTCCACTGAAACCACAACGGAAACTTGGACCGGCTCTTCTACTGAAACTACTACCTACACCACCAACAACACCGTCGTTGTCCAGATTGACGTCCCAATTCCAACAACCACTATTTACACCACCAAGGGTTCTGTTTTGACCACCACAACTCACAATGGAACAATTGGAGGTACTGCCACCGTTGAAGTGGATATTCCATATGTCACTGAGACCACCACTCAAACCTGGACGGGCTCATTCACAGAACGCGAAACCGCAACCAAAAATGGCACGGTTTACGTTGACGTTAATGTTCCTATTCCTACAACCACAGTGTACATCACCACTGGAAGTGAACTTTACACAACCACCCATAATGGCACTATTGGGGGCACAGCTACTGTTGAAGTCGACATTCCTTACGTGACCGAAACAGAAACCCAGACCTGGACTGGTTCGTTCACTTCAACTTCGATATTGACCCAAAATGGAACGGTCATCGTCAGCGTGGACGTTCCAATTCCTACCACTACCATTTACACTACATCTGGGTCTGAGTTGACCACCACTACCCATAATGCCACTTTGGGTCAAACTGTTACAGTTGAAATTGACATTCCCTTGCCAACAGAGACCACAACTTTGACCTGGACGGGATCTGAGACTGAAACTACCACATTCACTGCCAACAACACCGTGTATATCCTGGTTGATGTCCCAATTCCTACCACCACCCTTTATGTGACCAGTGGCTCTGAGTTGACCACTACAACCCATAATGGAACAGTTGGAGGCACTGCCACCGTTGATGTTTATGTTCCTGAGCTGATTTCACTCACTACCAGAACATGGTCAGGCGTTGAAACTACAACCACTTCCTATACTACCGATGGCACTTTAGTCATTGAAGTTGAAGTTCCAACTCCAACTTTGACCACTACTCAAACTTGGACTGGCTCATTCACTGGAACAGAGACCTTGACTCATAATGGTACAGTTGTGCTTTCTGTGGATGTTCCAATTCCTACAGTGACTGTCTACACCACCAAGGGATCAGAGTTGACTACCACCACTCACAACGGCACTATTGGAGGTACTGCCACAGTCGAGATCGATATTCCTTTGGTGACTGAGACTGAGACAAGTACTTGGACTGGATCTGAAACTGAAACTTTAACATTTACTACCAACAACACTGTTTTGGTGGATGTCAATGTGCCTATTCCTACCACCACCATTTACAGAACAGAGGGAAGTGAACTTTACACCACCACACATAATGGAACTATTGGAGGAACTGCGACAGTTGAAGTTGACATTCCCTATGTCACAGAGACAGAGACTCAAACGTGGACCGGTCTGTTCACGTCAACCTCGACCTTAACTCAAAATGGAACTGTGATTGTCAGTGTGGATGTGCCTATTCCAACAACTACCATCTATACCACTTCCGGATCTGAGTTGAGCACAACAACTTTCAATGGTACGGTTGGAGGCACAGTCACCGTTTTGGTAGACATTCCACTCGTGACTGAAACCAGCACCTTGACCTGGACTGGCTCTGAGACTGAAACTATCTCTTTCACTTCCAACGGGACTGTGATCGTGGATGTCGATATTCCAATTCCAACCAGGACAATCACACTCACCACAGGCTCAGAGTTGACCACCACCACCCACTCGGCTGGAATTGGCGGCACTGTTACTGTTGAGATTGATGTTCCATTTGTTACTGAGACAACTACAGCGACCTGGACCGGCTCGAACACCGAAACTTTCACCACCACTGCCAACGGCACTGTTATTGTCAGTGTTGATGTTCCAATTCCAACTACCACCGTTTACGTTACCACCGGAAGTGAGCTTTCTACCACCATCCATAATGGAACGGTTGGAGGTACAGCCACAGTCGAAGTGGATATTCCGTATGTTACTGAGACGGAAACAAAGACTTGGACAGGCGACTATACATCCACCACCACTCTCACCAGTAACGGTACAGTGTTTGTGGACATTGATGTGCCTATTCCAACTGTGACCATCTACACTACTTCAGGAAGTGTCTTGACCACCACAACTCACAATGGAACAATTGGAGAGACAGTTACTGTCGAGATTGATATTCCTTATGTTACGGAAACCAACACAAAGACATGGACGTGGCCAACTACCAACACCACTTCTTCCACGAGTAATGGAACTGTCTTCGTTGAGGTGGATGTGCCTATGCCAACTACCACAGTTTATGTCACTTCTGGATCTGAGTTGACTACTACTACTCATTCCGCTGAGATTGGCCAAACTGTCACTGTTGAGATCGACATTCCTTTGGCTACTGAAACCACCACTTTGACATGGACAGGATTTGGAACTGAAACTGAGACTTATACCACCAACAACACGGTCGTTGTTCAAGTCGATGTCCCAATTCCTACCACCACAATCTACTCTACCTATGGAAGTGAATTGTCAACTACAACTCATAACGGAACTGTGGGAGGTACTGCCACTGTGGACATCTACATTCCTGAGCTGATTTCATTGACCACAAGAACTTGGTCTGGGTCAGAAACCACAACCACTTCTTACACTACAGATGGTACCTTGGTCATTGAAGTTGATGTTCCTACTCCAACGTCTACCATCACCAGAACCTGGCTGTCTTCCTCAACTGAAACCACCACATTCAACCTGAACGGAACAGCCATAGTTGAAGTGGACGTGCCCATGCCCACAACTACCATTTATGTGACTTCTGGCAGCCAGTTGACCACAACTACACATTCTGCTACTTTGGGTCAGACTGTCACTGTTGAGGTGGACATTCCCTTGGCCACTACGACTCAGACCAGCACCTGGACTTTGCCTACCACAAACACTTCCACTACAACCAGCAACGGCACCGTCTATGTTGATGTGGATGTTCCAATTCCAACCACCACTATCTACATTACTTCTGGCTCGGAGTTGACCACCACCACTCACGCTGGAACAGTTGGAGGCACAGTTACTGTTGAGGTTGATATTCCATTGGTGACTGAGACTACCACTTTGACGTGGACTGGCTCTTTTACTGAGACTTTCACTGTCACCACCAACGGCACCGTTTCTGTTGAAGTTGACGTGCCCATTCCAACCACCACAGTAACAATCACAAGTGGAAGTGAATTCTCGACTACTACACACAACGGAACCATTGGAGGCACTGCAACTGTCGACATTTATGTTCCAGAGAGTTCTTTCCCACACTCAGTTGCAGGCGAAGATTTTGTCGTGAGCTCTTTCCTGATCCCATCGAGTCTGGGTCTCTCCACTGCAACTTTGACGGAGACAAAAACGTGGACAGGCTCTGACACCACCACCACTACTTTCACTGCCAACAACACCGTCTTTGTTGAAGTCGATGTTCCTATTCCTACCACCACAGTCTACCTCACTTCTGGTTCTGAGTTGACCACTACTACTCATTCCGCTGAGATTGGCCAAACTGTCACTGTTGAGATCGACATTCCTTTGGCTACTGAAACCACCACTTTGACATGGACCGGATCTTACACGACAACTCACACCACCAGTGCCAATGGAACAGTCGATGTCATAGTGGACGTTCCAGTTCCCACCACCACTGTTTATGTTACTTCTGGAAAAGTGTTGACCACCACCACACACAATGGTACAATTGGCGGAACAGTCACTGTTGAGGTCGACATTCCAGCTCTGAGCTCATCCGTCACTCCTGCTATCTCCAGCTCTGCAGTTTCCAGCTCTGCAGTTTCCAGCTCTGCAGTTTCTAGCTCTGCAGTCTTCAGCTCTGCAGTCTTCAGCTCTGCACTCTCCAGCTCTGCAGTTTCCTCCACTGAGTCTTCCATGACTTCGTATCCACATTCCGTTGCCGGCGGTGACTACACTGTGAGTGGATTCAGCGTTCCTGAGATGACCATCACCAGGACCTGGACTGGCAGTTCTGAGACCACCACCACATACACCTCGAACGGTACTGTGATTGTCGAAGTCGATGTTCCTATTCCTACCACCACAGTCTATGTTACTCAGGGCTCGGTGTTGACCACAACCACCCAGAATGCCACAATTGGAGGTACCGTTACTGTTGAAGTGGACATTCCGTTAGTAACTGAAACCACCACTCAAACATGGACTGGCACCAAGACAGAAACATTCACAACTACTTCAGATGGCACTGTCATCATCAATGTGGATGTTCCAATCCCAACAGTGACTCTCTACACTACCAAGGGATCAGAGTTGACCACCACCACTCACAATGGTACTGTGGGTGGTACTGCCACTGTTGAAATTGACATTCCTTATGTCACAGAGACCGAAACAAAAACCTGGACTGGTTCTGAAACTGAGACCTTGACTTTTACTGCCAACAACACAGTGTACGTTGATGTCAAGGTGCCAATTCCTACCACCACCATTTACACCACTTATGGAAGTGAGATGAGCACAACGACCCACTCTGGAAACATTGGAGAGACCGCAACTGTGGACATTTACATTCCAGAATCAGTCTCTCTTACTACCAGAACTTGGTCAGGCTCTGAAACTACTACCACTTCCTATACTACCGATGGCACTTTGGTCATTGAAGTTGAAGTTCCAACTCCAACTTTGACCACTACTCAAACTTGGACTGGATCTTATACTGAGACCGAAACAGTCACTCAGAACGGTACAATTGTGGTGAATGTCGATGTGCCAATTCCTACAGTCACCATTTACACTACGACTGGCTCTGAGTTCACCTCAACTACCATTTCTGGTACAATCGGTGGCACTGCAACTGTGGAGGTTGATATTCCTTTGGTGACTGAAACCACAACCAAGACCTGGACGGGTTCTCAAACGGAGAGTTTCACTTCTACTGCGAACGGAACCGTTTTAATTCAGGTTGATGTTCCTATTCCCACCACCACAATTTACAGAACGGAGGGAAGTGAATTGACCACCACAACTCACTCTGCTGAGATTGGAAAGACAGTTACTGTCGAGATTGACATTCCATTGATCACAGAAACAAGCACGGAAACTTGGACGGGATCACACACTGAAACATTGTACCTGACTGCAAATGGAACTGTCTATGTGGACATTGAGGTTCCAGTTCCAACTACCACAGTTTATATCACTTCTGGATCTGAGTTGACCACCACGACTCATTCTGCTGAAACTGGCCAAACTGTCACTGTTGAAGTTGATGTTCCATTGGAAACTGAGAGCACGACCAAGACATGGACTGGTTCTTACACTGAAACCACCACATTCACCACCAACGGAACGGTCGTTGTGGAAGTCGATGTTCCTATCCCAACGGAAACAGTCACCATCACAACTGGAACTGAGCTTTTCACCACCACACATTCTGCTTCTGTCGGAGGAACTGCCACGGTGGAAATTGACGTTCCCGTGACTACTCAGATCTCGACTTTGGATGTCGCTTCCACCTTGAGATGGCTGAACTCCTCGAGTGTGGAGACCTCTGCCACTGCTAAGAGGTTGTCTTCTGTGGTCTCTTCTCAATTGACTTTGAGCTCCAGCACTTTGGCTTCAACTTCATCTGTTTCCCTGGCTTCCTTCACTGAGACAGTCTCTAGTGAGTCACCTTCCTCCACCGAGACAACGTCTTCCACTGCGATTGAAACTACCGACGCGTCTTCCGCAACTGTCATCAACTCATCTGCCTTGAAATCTCAGTCCTCCGAGGCTGACTCTACTATTGCAAGTGTTGAGACCAACACAGAGTCGACAGTCAGAACCGAGACTGCCACAGAGACAGAGACTGCCACTGTGAAGACTGCCTCGTCGGGCTCTTCTGCTAGTTCCTCAAAGACGGGTATTGACACCTCTTCGACTGAAGTTGTGGCCACTACTTCTGACAACGAGACCACAGGTAAGGTGACCAACAAAACCGAAACTGACATCACCACTGACACCACTGACGCTAATGTTGGTACTGCCTTTGCTTCTGACAATGGCTCTGTGGATGTCACTTCCTCCGTTTCCGGTGCAACAGCTGTCACTGACAATGAGACCACTACTGCCACTGAGACCGCCACTGAGACAGCCACTGAGACCGCCGCAAATGAGCCACAGGGACCTGTTGACGGCACTTCCTCGTCTGAGAGCTTTCAGTCAAGTGAGACAGTAAATGGAGACGGAAACAACAGAACTGACAACGACACCAAGACCGTCACTGACAACAACATCACAACTGTCACCGAAACCACGGACTGTGCCAGCTGCACAAAGGAAGCAGCGGAAAACAACACAAAATCCGCTTCGTTTACCTCTGCGGTCACTACTGCCACAACTTCTGGCAGTCCCGATTCTAATGATTCTGACGGATCCAACTCTGGCGATTCTAGTGAGTCCAACTCTGGCGCTTCTAACGGCGCTTCTAATGGATCCACCAACGCCAACATCTCCGCCGCTTCATCTTCTTCAAACGAGACTGGATTCACCACGGTGTCTGTTTCTCCATCGGAGACAGCATCCGCCAGTCCATTAATTTCATACGAGGGAAAGAGTTCCACCACCACTTGGTCGATGGCGCTTTTGATCTCGCTCATCTGCATTACAACTATAATTTAGACACTTGACTGTCACTTGCATTGCTTTCACATTCTTCATGGGTTTCGTTTGGGCTTCACAGCCAAGGGTATTTTATTTGGATTTTCACTGACTTCACGGAACGCCGCTTCCTATTGTTTTATTAATTTTCGACACCGTTTTTTCCATTTCGATACGACCAACTTTTGTCTTCGGTTTGGACTTTGCATCAATACACAGAACGATTAATACAACGTAGCTCTGACAATGAAAACGCCCAAAACCACAAAGTAAGCGAGTCACCCCGCAAGTATTATAACTGAAAAAGACAATAAGAATCATATTTGAACAATGTCCATTGTTCGGTTACCTCGGCAGCAATGAGGCCTGGAGCTGCAAGTGAGAAAAAGGCAAAAAAGGCTGAATGCCATGATGAAAGAATTTCCAGAAAATCCAAAATACAAAAAAATTTGGATTTTTCAAATTTCACTAAATTCCAAAATCGCACCGGCTCTAATTTTCAAAACCCGGCCGTTTATTTCCCAATACTCCGCTTACTACGATTCACATCGTCTCATACTTTACACGAGCGGGGTCAGTTATGATTCCCCCACACCGATTACCCTCACGCATAGTGCACAGAAGCTAAAAACGAGACAGAGATAGCAAGACCGATGACAGCAAGAAAGGCAAAGGTTGAAAAGAATATAGACACATTGGATTTTGACGGTCGATAGCAAACATGAGAAACTCACAATTGTTTTTCTCCCATTTTCTTTTCTTTCTATCCCTTTTTGTCCACTTCCCTCACATTTCTTTTTTTTGGTTCTAAGTGGCTGGCGCACCCGGAGGAAAAGCGGGGACACCGAACTTCCCGCTGGTCCTGCCCAACAAGTGTCCAGATATCCGAACTAAGCGACGAGAAAACACAATAAAAAAAAGTCAAGCGAGCAATAATCGAGAAAAACTACATCCAAAATGTACAAATTGCTAATTTTTTTTGACTTTTAACGGTCTCGTAATCATTATGTCTTGGCATTGTTTTAGCCTGTCAACCTGTCAACATACTGCAGACAAGACAAAACACCATTACCCCATTACCTGTCATCCTGCCCCTCCTACCCCACACCTACAAGGAGCCACTTACATGCCGGCAAAATAAGCGGCAGTTCGGAGTTGGGGGAACGGCAGCGAAGTATATAAATAGGCAAGTTCCCGCAGTTTTCTCGAGATGAAAATCAGATAAAATTTTCTCTTTTTTTGATTAGAGTTCTAACGTATTGCCCATGCTCTTATCGAATTTACGCGGCTTCCACTTGAATGTGGCTATTGCCTTGTCCGGAGCCAGTGCCTGGATTCTCCAGGGGTATGACCAGGCGGTCATGAACGGAATCATCACAATGGATCTTTTCCTAAAAAGATTCCCAATTATGAACGCACACAGATCCGGAGTCACTGCGGATTATGCTTCTTTGATCAAGGGCACTATTGTGTCCATTTACGAGATTGGCTGTGCCATCGGATGTATCAGTTGTTTCTTCATCGGCGACAAGTTCGGCCGTAAGAGGTTGATTTTGTTTTTCTGCTTGGTGACCATGGTTGGCGTGATTGTGCAAACCTCCTCTTTTGTAATTGCCCAGTTGGCTGTGGGCAGAGTCGTCACAGGTTACGGTGTCGGAGGTCTAACAGCGACTGTGCCAGTATGGATTTCCGAGTGTTCCAGTGCAAAGTTGAGAGGTAAGTTGGTGTCCTTCTGTGGTGCCTTGGCCATTTTCGGTGTGTGTTTGGCCTCGTGGGTCGACTTTGCCTTCTACTTCGTGAAACACAGCGAGATCAACTGGAGAATGCCAATTGCCATCCAGATCATCTTCCCCATCATCTGTTTCTTCTGTGTTTACCAGTTGCCTGACTCGCCCAGATGGTTGGTCAAACAGGGCAGAATCGACGAGGCCGCTGAGATCTTCGCCAGATTGGAGGACACCACCACCGACTCCGAGCACGTCCAGGCCGAGTTGGCAGTCATCGAGCAAGCGCTCATGGAGAACCCAAAACTGTCTGGCTCTTCTCCTTTCGCCTTCACAAACAACAAGCATTTCAGAAGAACGTTGATGGCCGTCGGTGTCAACATGGGAGCGCAGCTTACTGGTGTCAATGTGGTGACTTTCTACTCCACGACTATTTTCGAGGACCAGTTGGGCTACTCTGCTGTGATCTCCAGAATCTTCTCTGGATGCTTACAGATCTGGCAAATGATCTGTGCGTTCGCTTCCATCTATCTTATTGACGTGTTTGGCAGAAGAGGTATCATGATCCACTCGTCGGCCATTATGGCTCTTGCTCAATTTGCTTTGGGTGGATTGGCATCGGACATGAGCAACAAGGCGTGCGGAAAGGCGATGATTGCTTTCTTCTTCGTGGCCCTCTACGCGTTCCCAACTGGTTTGCTTATGCTTGTGTTCATCTACTCTGCAGAGATTGCGCCTTTGGAGTGCCGTGCGAAGATCACTGCCATGAGTTCATGTTTCAACTGGTTGTTCAACTTTGTCGTGGCGGAGTCTTCGCTTGTGGCCTTTGACACCATTGGTTACAAATACTACTTCTTATATGGAGCGTGTGCTACCACATTATGTCTTTCCTTGGTCTTGTTCTGTCCAGAGACCAAGGACAGAACGTTGGAGGAGATCGATGACATTTTCATTACGTCCAAGAGTCCGTTTGACACGGTTGCAGTGGCGAAGAGAATTGCCATTTTGGGCGACACGGAGAAAACCGTGGACATCGACTGGAAGGGCAAGACCGAGACTCAATTCATTGAGAATGCATAGTAATGTGATAATCGAGCGGAAGAGATGTAGAGAGCGACAGACAGGCAGAGAAAAAGTATGGACTGGAGATATAGAGCGAGCGAGGGTGATGAAGGGGATGAAATAGAATGGACACAAGAAATTATTTGGGATCGTATGCTGAGGGCCTTCCCTTCATAGATGTGAAATTTCGTTGGTGGAGTGTATCTGAGACATTGACGATAGATTGACATGTCAAAAAGCGAACGGAAATGTAGGCTCAGCTCTCAAAACCAATTTGCAACTGGTTTGAACTCTGCTTTTTGTCTCGAGATTAACAACGTTTTTTTTTTCTCGGAGCGGAATCCCTCCATTGATCTCTCTGAAGATTTTCATATCGGGAAGGATTTGCACTCTCAATCTGGAAAATCATCGGCGCAAGCGAGAAAGCAGTAGCGAAAGAAAGTTTGGAAGATAAAAAATTCACCCTATTATTTACATTTTGAAAACTTTTTGAGTGTTCCTTATCTTCACTCTTCAGCTCCTGATCTTTTTTCTCTCCAATTGTTGCCACATCTTGAAATCTCCGCAACTTTCATAAACCAATCTTCAGATTGGGGAAGCTTGGCATCGCCGTGCACTCTCGGAGAAACGGGCAACTCCGAAAGCAGCAAACGCCATTGCAAACCGGAAAAATGCAGGAACCAAGCAAAAAGGTGGAGGTCAAAATTGGGGATCCATAAATTTTTTCGTTAATTTTTCCATGACTTTCTCGTGGATTTGAGACGTTCTCTTCATATTCTTCTGCATGTAAAAAGGCAACCTCACGTAGCCGCGCTCAAGCGAGCAAAGAACCATGAACCAGACCCTGAAACGCAGAAGCGAATATGCACGAACAATCCAAATTCCCCATGAAACTCCTGATTGTTTCTGCCCAAACTCCTCTTTCCTCTCTTTTCGAAAATTTCTTGTTATCTCAAATTTTTACTGGGGCGCTTTTCTCCTTTACTTCCTATCGCCTTGCCAAGCTCCATAGTATTGCGGGGTGCAGTGGGGCAGCGGAGTTTTCCATGAAATCCCGGCGAATCCCCCATACGGACTTGAACCTCCAAGCCTTCCAGGGTGGCAACATAGGGATTAGTAATGACAATCAGGTCATTTAGTATGAGGAGAAAACTCCGGGGAAGATGGGGAAATCGACCCTTATTTATACTTTTTCTGAATCCCACTTCCCCCACAATGTGGAACCATGCAGAGACGCATAAACTGAGTGTGGGGGCACAACGTGCATGTAACACTATAAGTAGAGGTTCCGTCCCATTTCATTTTTCCCTGTGGAATTTTCTTATTTATTATGGTGGATTTCGCAGAGACAGAAAAGCCCTCGGTGACTCTCGTGGAGTCCAAGGCAAACTCGTTGGAGCAGCAGCAGCCAATTGACATTTCCGAGTTTGCGGACATTGATGAGCGGAAACTCGTGCGCAAAATCGACTTGCGCTTACTTCCTCTTTTCACAATCTTGTATCTTTTGTCGTTCTTGGACAGAGGCAACATTGGAAACGCCAAGATAGAGGGACTCGCTGAGGACTTGAATTTGAAGGGAAATGAGTACAACATGTGTCTCACCATCTTCTTTATTTTCTACGCGCTGATGGAGGTGCCCTCGAACATTATCTTGAAAAAATGGAAACCAAACTTGTTCATCCCTTTAACCGTGGTGTTGTTTGCCGTCGTGATGACTTTAATGGGCACGGTGAGAAACTACCCGCAATTGTTGGCCACGAGAGCGTTGTTGGGAATGTTTGAGTCGTCGCTTTTCCCGGGTATCTCCTACATGTTGTCGATGTACTACAAGAAGAACGAGCTTTTAGTCAGACAGGCGATTTTCTTTTCTGCAGCGTCTATGGCCGGCGCCTTCTCCGGTTTACTTGCGGCCGCCATTTCCAAAATGGACGGAGTTGGCGGCTACGAGGGCTGGAGATGGATTTTCATTTTGGAGGGAATCGTCACGTTCTTGGCAGGAGTCATTGCGTTCTGGTACTTCCCCGTGTTCCCCAAAGACGCCAACTTCCTCACGCCAAAGGAAAGGGAGTTTGTTCTCTATAGAGTGCACTACTCGTCCAACTTGGACGGCCAGAACTTGAACGGAACAAGCAGCGGGCCTGTCAACTTGGGTGAGGACAACTCCAACGACAGAAGATACTTATGGGCTGTGTTCAAGGACTGGCAGTGCTGGTGTCAGTTGTTCTCCTACATGGGCATTTTGCTTCCGCTCTACGGTGTGTCTCTTTTCACGCCAACGATCATCCGTAACTTGGGATACACGTCCACGAAGTCGCAGTTGCTCAGTGTGCCAATCTACATTGTTGCTGCCTTTTTCAGTGTGGTGCAAGGTTTTGTCTCTGACCGCATTGGGCTCAGATCCCCGTTCTTGGCTTTCAACTACTTGTGCATGGCGGTGGGGTACATTGTGTGTGTCACCGGTGATCCTGTCAACAACCCCAAGGGAATCTACGCGGGCGTCTACATTGCCGCTTTTGGAATCTACCCCGCAATCCCGCTCTCCATTGTGTGGAACGCTAACAATTTGTCTGGCTCTTACAAGAGAGCCATTGGCATTGGGTTCCAGATCGGTGTGGCCAACTACTCTGGCGCTTTCGTCTCGAACTTCTACCGTACGCAGGACAGCCCCGAGTTCAGGTTGGGCCACGGGTTGGTCTTGATGTTCATTGGCATTGGTGCGATTTTCTTGTTGGCTCTCATTATTGGGTACACCATCAGCAACAAGCACAGCAGGCAAAAGGTTTCAAGCGGGGAGTACGAGTCGTATTCGGATGAAGAATTGAGGAAGTTGGGTGACAAGAGTCCATACTTCCTTTACAGATTATAATGAATGTACGAATGTTTGGGAAACGGGAATTGTAAAGGAAATGGGAAATCAGGAACGAGAGGTATATTTCGCAGCCAAAAAGAAGGAAGCACAAGAAGATAAATTGGAAAAGAACAAAAAGTTTTCTCTTTCCAGAATACGTAGATTGTTCAGATAAAATTGCCACAAAGTCAACCGATTAATCTGTTTCATGAATTTCTTACCTTTCTTTACCTTTTTTTTCTGATTTGGGTCCGTTTTATTGCTCACGTTGTTTCCAGACATTCATATTTTGTGTGCCAAAGCACCATTAGTAAGAAAAATTCAGACTGACAAAAATTTGATTTCTTTAGCGAAAATCAAGCAGCAGATAGAGTTGTCGATACAAAGAGACAGAAATCTTTACACCACCTTTCTTAGAAACTGAAACTTCCAATTTCGAAGATGATTTTACCATCTTTTTTGGTCCTCTCCAAAACATCCTGCACATAACAAAACTACACATAATCATAATCGCAAGCTTACCCCCATAAACCAAACCCACAACATGAGTAAGAAAGACGCAGACGACGTTTTAGATTTTATCAATTCTCTTCCTGATCTGAAGTCAGGCACTCCTACACAAAAAAAACAACTGACAGAATCTAGCGATGATTTCTTGGATTTCTTAGATGAATTGTCAGCTCAGGACAAAACTCCAAGGGCCAGCCCTGCCAGACCCAAATTCGAGCCTAAGAAGAAAGAGGATGTCAAACTGAAATCTGCGCTGGCTGAAACCTTGTCTATGCCCAAAAAACCAACGAAAATATTCGATCAGGACGACATTGAGTCTGCTCCAAACAGTCAATCTGAAACGACAGGAAGCGACACCAGCGGCGGAGAAACAGGCGCTGACTCATCAAAAGGAGAGGCAGAAATCACCGAAAATGCTGACGGTGACGTTGTGATTGACCCAATTGCTTCAATTTCCTCATGGTGGAACACCGAGGGATCAAATAAAGTGTCGTCTCTTTGGGGGTCTTTGGCGTCTAACGCCCACCAATTGGGCGAGCAGACATTCCAGCTCGCGTCAAACACAACACAGCAGATCTCGCACCAGAGGCAGAAACTCATGCAAGAGCACAGCGGGATCGCCGAGCGCGAGCAGATTCTAAACATCACAGACAGACTCAATCTGATTTTGACCACGATGTCGCAGCAGATCAAGGACGGGTTGATTGACAAGGAGGACGAGCTCTTGAACATCTTGTTGGTCTACGACTTGAACAACGTGGCATACTTGGACCACATCTGTGCTCTGAAGTTCAACAAGGTGATGAGCCAGGTGGAGGGAGGAATCAAGGTCACGGTCAACAACTTCAACCACAAACACGAGAACGAAAGCAGCCTGAGAAACCTCGATTTGGGCTTGTTTTACGGCAAGACCATAGACGGCGAGAAGTTGTGTTTCGCCAATTTGGAGAGCTCCATCAAGGACTATACGAAGATCACCGAGGCGAGCGAAAAGGAGTTGCCTGCTACTGAAGCAGAAGAACACGTCATCAACAAGTCGAACGTGTTCATTGCAATCCAACCAATTAGCACGGGGTCCGCAGATGGGTCCAAGTCAGACGCCTCCGACACGTCGTTGATTGAGGCCACCAACGCCGACTCATTTGCATTCACATTCATCTTGAAGGACACCACCAATAACATCACCATTGTGAGCAAATCGCAGCCCTTCCCGCTTCGTTGGGCTCGGTGGTTGGCCGGAGAAAGAGCAGATGTGGAGGCTGTGTTTGGCGCAGCAGAGGATGGAGAGGATGCCGTGGACCCGGGCGAGTGGGTCAAGGATTGGATCAAGGACGGGCTTGCGTTGAGTTTTGCCGTGTTGGCGCAGGAGTACGTCACCAAAAGAATGGGGATGTAAAAGGAGGAAGAAGAAGAAGAAGAAGTGGGCCATGTTCAAAGCCACAGTCATTACGAATAAACCACGAGGAAATGGAAACCGAGATAGCCCGAGAATCCAGCTTTTTGCATTTTAAACTCCCTAGCTGATACCAGCTGCTTTACTTATTACTTCATGTTTACTCCATGTATGTCCTAGCCCATTTATTAGCGAATTGCCTCTATTAAATTATCCTCAAAAGAGGTCAGCGAATTCAGCAACGTGTGGATGCACAGCGTACATCATCGCCGCCGCCTGAGTGCGGCGACCCAACCCCAGACTTTGGGTGTTCGTTTCAACCAATGGCACAACAGCACTCTCCACGGGATTAATCAGATCCAGCCCGGAGTTCTCGTGGATCATGCTGCTTTTCTGGATGCCACAGGAATAGTAGTTGTGCATAATCTTGTCCAACCCTTCGTCGTCAATTGCAACCAACTGGTTGTTCCAGTCCACCACAAAGGGCTTCAACTCGTTTGCAGAGTGCTTCGCCAAATCGTCGTGGTACTGGTCCTCCAGGCGGAGAGCCAAGTCCGGCACAAACTGCTTTTGCTTCAAGTTATTTTTGACCGCGACATCACAAAACAGGTGCGACGGAGACGCCAACAACGCCGGGAAGATCTTCTCGAAACTGCGGGCATTCTGCGGATGCACATTCATACATTCCTCGTGGATGAACGAGTAAGTCCGATACAGCGGCAATTTGTTTGTTCTGATGTCCAACAAGTAGCGAGAGTCGTGCTTCACTAATCTGGAAAGCAAATGGTGCGAAAGCTTTGAGTTTGAGTTGTGGAAGAAAGTGACTGTTGGTCTAGCACGAGCCGAGGCGAGTCTTGAAAAGGAAAGCATCTTTGTTGAAAAGAGCAAAACTAAAAATAATAAAAATAAAATACCTAGAGCGAGGAGGCAAATGGGTATTTATACAAATAGTGAGTCAGGCTATACGATAAGGGAGGGGTATTGAGGGACACGTACTGCAGACAAAGCAGCGCTCACAGTGAGCCACTTGAAATGGCAGCGAAATTAATCCGGTGGGATTGAATTTTTCTCTGTTGGCGCTCAACATTATGAGTTTGTACATAACATTCGCATTACCCCTCCAATCCCCTCATCTCGTTTAGCAACGTGTTTACATAGTGAAGAGGAGAAAAAAAAAGGAGAAAAAAAATAGGAGAAGGTGGCAAAGAAGGCGAAGCAGATGCAATGGGAGAGAAAAATCCAGGAGGAGACAACTTGGGGAAGGAAGGGGGAGCAATTTTTGGTGCTATCAGAATCTAGATTTGGGTGGAAAAAAATATCTAGCTTGCACACGCGGTTGCACACAAACAAGGCATGAGAAGAGAAATCAGAAAAGCATGGAAACAGAAAGAATGAGGGATAATTATTGAAAATTAAGGATAATCAGAAGATAAACATCAGACTACGATTCTCTGTTTATATTGCGGTCTCCAACACTTTCTGTCCATTTTATTTGTCTGACTTTATCTGTCTGTCTTTGTCTGTCTTCTCTGTCTTCCTTAATTTGCTCGCCTCTATTTTCTCTCATTACTGATCTCTCTGCTTTCATCCAGTTCCCAATTTGGTCTGCGTTTTCATCTGAACTGCTCAGGAGTTTTTCCGTCTAGCCGCCAGGGGCTGACTTTCTCTCCCGATCAACTCTAAATTCCTGTGTCTATCAATGTCTAGACCCTGCCACAGCCCAGATCGGAGTTGCTGGACATATGAAGTACGATGCGGCTCGTAATCTGACGTCGCAGTCTAGAACAGTAGATAAGAAATCAGATAAGAAATCGGCAACAGGAAGTTCTAACCAAATCTGATAAGACATTCATTTTCATCCTTTCTTTCGTCTTCACATTTTATCTATTTTGCTCTCTTTCACTTGTGATCTCTTTCATTTCTGACGAGTCTATCTTCCCTTACACTTCATAGCCAAAAACTTCGGGCCTTCTGTGTGTGAAAACAGGCAAGTCTGTTCTGATTTTCTCCAAATGATCCAAATCCAAATCTGCAACCACCAAGTCGAAATAGTCTCCGTCAGAGTCAACGTCTTTTCCTCTCTCCAAATACGTTGGTGCTTTAGCCAAAATCTCTCCCCAGGGGCCAATAATGACAGATTGACCGTAACTTTCTCTTTTCTTCTTGGTGTCTGGAGCCGTTTCATCAAAATCAGCATACACATTGTGCTCGCCACATTGGGCCGCCATAATCACGAAACTTTGCAGGTCAATTGCACGCGCCCGGCCCAATTCCAACCAATGAGCTTCTCCCGTTTTCGTAGTAAATGCTGAAGGGTAAGTGATGATGTTTGCTCCGAGCTTACGTAATCTCAAACTAAACTCTGGGAATCTGATATCGTAGCAGATGGCCAACCCCACTTTAAACTTCGAGAATTCAGAGTCGTTCACCTCAAAAGGCGGTAAGATTTCCCTTCCTGGCTCAACTGAGTTCGACTCTTTCAAAATGGGCCCGTTGGTTATGCTTATATCAAATAAATGAAGTTTTTGGTACCTCTGTAAGATTTCGCCCTTGTTCGAAATCCACAACTGGTTGTTTTGAACTTTTTTGCCTGAATTTTCACCCTTGGCAGGCTCGTGGACTCCCACAGCAACAAATATCCCCTTATCGGCATCTGAACCTGAGGATGTATTGTAAATTTCTTTGACTTCCTTTTGGATGGCGAGAATGAACTTTTCGTGAGTCAGATTGGCCAATTGAACCGAATGGGTTGCATCACGTGAGATGTAGTCAGCTGCTTCAGGTAAAAACAATACCTTGGCTTTTTCCGATACTGCTTTGGCGAGTAATTTCTTGACCACTCTAGCATTTTGGGCCAAGTCCAGCGAGGACACCATTTGGCCTGCGGCGACTCTCAAAGTTGACGCCATTCTTTTTGGTAGTGATATGTGGTTTTGGAAGTTGAAACTTTTGGGTTTGAAAAGAAACTGTGTATGTAGAAGTGTGGACTTTGGGAAGAAAGTTAGCATGTTCCCGGTGGTCCTGCAGAATGTGTTCGGCTTTGATAACACTGGGATGTACGGGTGTAACGGTTCATGTTCATGGTGGATGGGAGCACGAACAAAAGACGCCAGATTTAATTGGTTGGAATAAAAGGTTAGTTTAGTTGGAAATCAAAGGAGATGAATCATAGTTAGTGGAATTTTCGGTCTCTAGTGAGTCTGTCTTCGATTATACTCCTGTCTCTTATGAACCGTAAAATATTGAACGACGGCACAATTCCAGACATCCCTATTTTCAAACAATCAAAGGATGGTATCTGTGATACTCTCATGAGTGTCGCTTCCCAAATCATGAATCAATTGCTGAGGAAAAGACCTTGCAGTGTGTGCTGGATTCCCCGCCAAGAAGACGAGAAAGAACTAACAAACAAAAATTTACGGTCAAGTTCGAAACACAGCCGACTGGAATATTCTGAAACTGAAAAGTGGTTGAATTAACCTTGAAACTGAAGTTGAGCCGGTGGCAATCTGACAACCTGACAATCTCATGTGAATGGTTGCAAACAGAATGCAGGATAATGATTACTTAAGTGAGTTGTTCCAGTCCACATCAGTCAGACACAATCATAGAGTTTCAATTTTTCAGAGGGAAAAGTGTGTATAAGATTTTGAAATTTGGGCTTGTTGGAGAATTGTCAGTATCCTTTTCCAAATATTCACCTTTGGTACCTCCAATTCTCCCTTTTCACCTTCCACTGGTTGTGTGCCCAATGTTCATGCGACATAAATTTGACAATAGGCGTAATCAACCAATGTGAAAAAGACTAGAGAAAAAGCTCCTGAGCGCAAAAAAAGGAGCCGTGTGTAATTGTCAACCACAATCTTCCTATCAGCAAATTTCAAAGTTTCAGTCCTCCCCCACCAAAATTTTCAAGTCGCCAGATTTTCCCGGGCACCCGGAACTGTAATATTCTTGCGAGGCTGAAAATCTCAGGACACCGAAACTGAGCAATTTGGCAAACAAACAAGTCAACAAGTAACGACAAAACATCGCTTTTTTTATGATCTCCTTCTTTCCTTTTCTTCTTTCTCTACAACTCTGCTTCCTTTCGATATTTCATTATCCATATGCTATTTAATTAGGCCTTGTTAACTGGACCAGCAGTAAACACTTCCTCAGAGGAGAAAACCGTGGGCTCAAATGGCGTGTCTGCAGTTTTGAGCTCCTCCGGTTGGAAAACATCGTCATTTGAGATCAAATTGACCAGCGGGTCGTGCTCGATGTTGTTGAAGTTGACACACCTCTGCCTTGACGAGAAAGATCTGTATGTTGGAGCTTTGCTGAGTGGAACCCAGCACCTCGAGGCAGTTTTGAAGGAGGCAACTGATAAGAATTTTCTGGCGACCATGGGGGTATGATGTGGCTGTGTGGGGTTTGTGATTGAAAATGTGAAAGTTGAAAACAAATTGTATCGGGTTCGGGGAAAATCCAAGGGTTTATATAGTTTTTTTAGGTGGGATCAGGTGAGGTTATATAGTGGTTCCTTTACCCCGGATTCCGATTGACCGGACTTTTTTTTGCGCGCTTGAGTCACATCTCCTGACACTTCCTGCAGTCCGAATGATTCATTCTTTGGTTCTACATGCAGGTCCTCGGTACATCATCACAATACACCTCGGACAAACTCCCGGAGAGAACTCCAGAAATCAGTCGAACTAAATAATCTATCAATTTTCAGTTCACAACAGTTTGAATTCAACTTGAATTTCTTCTAATTTTCCAACTGACCCTCGCATTTTTTGGTTGCCTGATCCTGAGGGCCGACGTTCCGTGTCCCCGGGGAGAATTGCTGCGCGACATTGCGACATTCACATGAATTCGGTCGAGCCTCCCGAAAAAGCCGTACATCCCACATGGGGGTCACGTTTATGCCCTCGATAAAAAGCGCATAATTGAGCATAATTGGAATTTGGAAAGGAAGAAAAGCATGCCTAGACCATGCTGAACCAATTAGTCTAGCTCACACCGAAAAAAGCGGTGGCGAGTCTGGCCATTTCCGAGACTTTCAAATTGCTCTCATCACGTGACATGAATGTCACGTGACGCTTTTCCACGTGCGGCGATAACCCGCTTCTCCGACCCCAGTTTACCATATCTGGGGAAACCACCAATTACTTCTTTGATTTGCACACTCTTACAGACAGATAATCATCCCGAAAATGGGTACAGGCTGGGAACTCACGAAACAACTAAGAGAGAAAATTTACAAATATGCTGCTTACCCGCAAACTTCGGTATCTATAAGGCAAATGGTACAATTCGGGCCAACGCCGCTGCCTGGGTCGATATTCCTAGCTTCACAATTTATAGTTGAGGAATTGCCGATCAGATTGGCACTCAAAGTGAAAGATTTGGAAAATGCGCCTTTGGGCCTTTCCCAGATGCCGCTGACCATAAAAGTGAAGAACTGGTATGCTCAGTCATTTGAAGAGTTAACCTCGTTGCCGAAACCGAAAGTCGACGAGAAACTAAAAGAGTTGTTGTACAATGGCATGCACAGAGTGAACGGGGAAGGTGTTGAGTCGGTTCAGAACATTTCCGAAACGACAAATTTAGCCCAGGAGCAGAAAACCAACCCGGCGGTTAACAACGAGTTCTCAGACGACGGGATAGTGGTGCGGCCACACACACACGAGAAGTCCCCGACGTCGTACTCGCCGTCAACACTGAGCCGGTCTCGCCTGGAGCTGCCCACTTTTGGCCTCACCTACTTCAATCCGTGTCCCATCAACATTGTGTGGCCAAAGGAGGTTTACGACTACAACAAGTTGGTGTACGATGCACTCCTGAAGATCAAGAAGAGACACGACGCCACGGTGGCGACTATGGCCCAGGGCGTGCAGGAGTGGAAGACGGAACATAAGTTGGTGATGGTGAATCTGGCCATCCAGACGTTCTTGGACCGGTTCTACATGCTGAGAATCGGGATCCGCATGCTCATTGGCCAGCACATCGCTTTGAACATGCTGCAGGCGTCTCCGACCAGACAGAGGATACTGAAGTTGCTCAACGGACTGAAGTCTGCGCCTCCTGCGAAGAATGCCAGAGAAAACTACGTGGGTGTGATTTGCACCGAGTGCAACGTCAAGGAAATCGCCGAGGACGCCGTGGAAACTGCAAAGTACATTTGCGAGGAGTACTACGGCTTGTTTGACGCACCGGAGATCCAGTTGATTGCGCCTCAACAGCTGGTTAGCTTCATGTATGTGCCTGGCCACTTGATCCACATGTTCTTTGAGGTTTTGAAGAACTCGTTGCGGGCCACGATTGAATTCCACACACCCAGGTTGAAGGAGCAGATGATACAGGAGAACCCCAACTTGAAGCCAGAAGATATCGACTTGAACGACTTGAAGTTCCCACCAATTAAGGTAATTATCAGTGAGGGGTACGAGGACATCGCCATCAAGATCTCGGACGAGGGAGGCGGAATTGCCCGCTCGGAAATTCCGTTGATCTGGACCTATTTGTACACCACAGTGGACAAGACACCGACGCTAGACGCAGAATACAACCAGACCAGCTTCAAAGCACCAATGGCAGGTTTCGGGTACGGGTTGCCGATCTCGAGATTGTACTCGCAGTATTTTGGCGGCGACTTGAAGTTGATCTCAATGGAGGGCTACGGAACAGACGTTTACATCCACTTGAACCGGTTGAGCAGCTCGCTGGAGCCACTTCCATAGTCAATGCTACGAACTCATGAGGAGGAGATCAGGGGAGAAGCAAAATTTGAAACATTTTAAAAATTTGGCAAGTTTGTCAATTTGAAGAGTTTTTGAAAGATGTACGGGTCTTTGTCAAGCCAAACCATTTTATTTTTTTAGATCACTCCTGTCTAATTCATGGTGGCTGTAGTACGGCTCACGATGTAGGTGAGGTCCGAGGATGTGTGGGGTATTGTTGCGGGAGGTACGGGTGTAGAAACCCAAGAACCCCTACCAAACATGACATTCCATAATGGAAACTGCAATAAAAAGCACATCACTCTAATCTTAGCACCATCAAGATCACAGATTTCAGCTCAAAAATTCAATCATAGCTCTTCTTCATCCCATTTGTTGCCACTGCAAAATTGTGATTCCCCGCTTTCTGTGCAGGCACGCGACATTGTCAGTGCTCACCAAACTCTCATTAAAATCACCATCTCCTACTACTTTTCTCCAAATTATTCAAATGTCTGCACCAAGAACAAAACCTTGGGAAGTCGCAAGCGGCACCTCAGCGGCGACTGCATCTGGCACAGACTCGTTGGCATCCTCACTACTGTCGCAAATGCCAGATTCCTCGGCGGCAACAATCCCCGATAGACCAACTCTGCTAACAGACCCTTCGTCAGCAAACCAGTACACTTCAGGCTACGGCTCGGGAGTTTCCGGGGGGTACGGGTCTGGCTACGGCCTGGGGTACGGATCTTCCCGTTACGGGACCGGCATGGGCCTGTCGATGTACGGAGGAATGGGCCTGTCCATGTATGGGGGATATGGCTCGTCCATGTACGGAGGCTACGGCGGGTACGGCTCATCCATGTACGGGGGTTATGGTGGATACGGATCGGGGATGTACGGGTCAGGAATGGGGGGCATGTATGGCCAGGGAGGCATGAACGGAATGGGCGGGCCGGGCCCACTAGGAGAAGGCACGCAGGCCACGTTCCAGCTCATTGAGTCGATTATCGGGGCCGTGGGCGGGTTTGCGCAGATGCTAGAGGCAACGTACATGGCCACACACTCCTCTTTCTTCACCATGGTGTCTTTGGCAGAGCAGTTTGGCAACTTGAAGAACGCCTTGGGGTCGCTTCTAGGGATCTTTGCTCTTATCAAGTTTGCCAAAAAGATTTTCTACAAGCTCACGGGCAGAACATTCAACCATGGAATCAGCGCGAAGGAGTTCTCGAAGTTCGAGACGAAGCAGCTAAAACTCGAGGAAAACTTGAGAAGACAGCAGAGCGGGTCATCCAGGACGCGCATTTCGCTCAAGCCGCTTTTGATCTTCTTGGCAGCGTCTATTGGGTTTCCGTACTTGCTCAGCAAAGCCATCCAGAAGCTCAATCAGCAGCAACAAGTACAGCAGCAGAGACGCCTACAGGACCAACGCAACATGGTCCCCGGCAGCGCGCCAATTGACCCGGAGTCGTTGGAGTTTGCTAAGGCGCTCTACGAGTTCAACCCAGAAAACCCGAACATCGAGATTGAGCTCAAGCCAAAGGAATTGGTGGCGATTTTGTCGAAGCTAGACCCGTTGGGAAACGAAAGCAAGTGGTGGAAAGTGCGCTCGCGCTCGGGAAAAGTCGGGTACGTGCCGCTGAATTATTTGAGCATAATTGAGCGCAGGGCTCCGGTGAAGCAGCTTGAGGCTGTTCCGCCCGCACAAGCCACGTTTGCCCCATCGCCAGAGAAGGCCAATGAGTTGGTGGACGAGTTCCAGAAACTCCAGTAATGATTGCATGGTGCAGCGCACCACTAATACAGAGATGACTAATCAGGGACTGCCATTGGGCAGTGTATGATACCGACATTGTACTAAACTGAAAGTGTACGAAACCTCGAATTCAATGAAGCCACCAAACTCCACACGATCTGTCAATTTCCTCCAGATGATATTTCAACTTCAACTTCTTCGTGATTTCTAGAACCATCTGATAATCTCTCAAGTTCAACCTCTACCTCGATTTCCTGAGACAGCACAAACCCATGTGAAACCGCCTGTGATGTTGACCATTCTCCCCACCTCAAGTTCCTACACAGTTGTCAATTTCACAATTTTATTGCTTTTGGTTGCCCACTATGAACTCGCCGCTCAAACGCCATCGTCTGGGCGCTGTTGCTCGGACTCAAGTTTCGCTCCACGGTCTTGCAAGTCCTTGTACCCCTTGGCATTCTCAGCAACTCTGGCCTTCTCTCTGGCAGCAGCTGTCACGCCGTCAGCAGTATCCTTGACGTCCTCAGCGGTCTCCTTGGCTTTGGACTTGACCACCTTAGCCAAATCAGCAGCTTCACCCTTGGCCTCCTCGGCCTTGTACAGAGCCTTCTCCTTGACGTCCTCGAACTTTTCTTTGGCGTCATCCTTGTACTTTCGGGCCAATTCCGATGCCTCGTCCTTCAACTCCTCCTTGTCGTTGGAGATCTTGTTGACGACATTTCCAGCGCTGTCCTTGATGTCCTCAGTGACACTCTCGGCTTTTTTGATGCCGTCTGCCAATACACGGCCAGTCTTCAAGTTGACCTCCTCAGCAGCGGTTTTCAAGTTGTCGGTGGTAGGCGCAACTTTCTCGGTGGTCTCGATAGTTCCAGCTAAAAACTCACCTGTTTTCTTGTTGGCCTTGTCCAAAACATCCTTTGCAGTGTCGACAATTGACTTTTGTGCTGCGGAAGAATAGTGGAAATTTCTTGTGGCGACAGATTGTCTGACCAAAGCGACATGTCTCAAACTCAATTGGCGGAACATTTTTTTGGATGGTCCGGCTCTATTGGGCCCGCCTGTGGGTTTATATTGGCTCCCCACAGCAAGGTTGCTGACGGTGATTGCTGTTGCTTGTCACACCTTGAAGTGCACAGGGCTGCGAACCAAAAAGGATGCAAAATGATGAATTGTGAGAATTGAGAAGCAAAAGCGGAGCATGTACCGGGCAATTGTGAGCTCGGTTCATCTATGAGAGATCGTCCCCTGCCTTCTCGATCATAAAGCTTTTCAGCTTTATCAGCTTCACCATCCAGTTGGGTACCCTGTACCCGAACATCAAGCCTTCACCATAGTCTGCAGACATGGGCACCATAATCACCCTGCGGCCGTGGGAGTATTTTTTTGTGGCGGATGCGTCCACGTGCAACAACCGTTTCATTGTGGCGGTGAACACGGCGTACTGCCTGTACTTCAAGTCCACATACGTGCGCTCGCTTCCAGCCACAATATCGCCCAAGGCAATGATATTGGAGTGGCCCTCAACGACCAATTGGGAGTTTGTTTTCACATATCCCTGCGAGTCTTTGATGGACGCGGGTAAAAACCCAGAAAATGGAGCCTGTCGCGTTGCCTGGATCACCACGTCGTAATCTTTTGTGTCGCCGTTGTCGAGCACGATCTGGTCCCTCTGAGCAGTGAACAACACCGACTTGACGATTTTCCTGTTGATGATTTCCACACCGACTTTTTCCAATTTCTCAGCGGCCCCGTTCTTCAATTTCGGGAAGTCCGCCAAGGGCCCAGACCGCCCGGTGTACAAGGTCACTTTCAAGGTCTTGATGTTAGCAGCCAACTCGCCTGCAGTCTCCACCCCAGTAGGACCCGCACCCACAATGGCAACGCGATTCGCAGCTTTTATGCGCGCTGCAGTGGCCAAGATAGCACTGCGAGCGTGGTAATGCGACCTGTTCACTTTGAAGCCGGAGAATTGTGACGATGTGCCTGTGGCCAATACCAAAAAGTCATAGGGCAAAAAAACGTCGTTCCCGTCAACGTCGACTTTCACGATCTGCTTATCGAAGTCAACCTCTGTTGCAGCCCCATGCACGAATTTTCCGCGGCCCAGAGAGCGTTTCTCGACAAAGGCTTCGTTTGAGAATACACACTCGTCGAATCGCTCGGGCTCAATGAGCAAACGAGGAGCTGCCACGTTGAAATACGAGTGTGTGGACATCGAGACCATTGTCACCTCGAGCCTTGGGTCTAATTTGTAGAGCGACAGAAATGCCAAATGGCCCGCAAACGATCCACCGATTATGACAATTTTGACCATTGTTGGGGGACTGTGGGTGAAATTAGATTGGTCTTATTGGAAAGCAAACGAACTTTTGGAATTGGAAGGAAAACTAATTGAAGATGCTGGTATAGACTGAAATTTGGCTCGGTGCGATTTGGGTTTGAATTTTTCACCTGATAAGTGATTTTCCAATTGTGGGATGAAACGATGGATGAAAATGGAAGTGTGTGATCGGAGGATCTGACCAAGGGTAGTTTCAGATCGGCGAAATGCCGCGAGGGCCGAGTTCTGCATTGGGAAAAAGCCAGCGATTTAAAATTGCGCATTCGATAATGGTCAGTTGGGTTTAGGGAAGAGATACGATATTCAGGGGACACAAACTATAAAAGGGCGACGATTCCCACATTTGCAAGGTTTTCGATCGTACGATTTTGGCTCGCTTCCCGCTGTTTTGGCTCTTCCCCTTTGCTTACTTCTCTGCTTAGCTTTTAGTGGGAAAATATTACTCTGCGGGCGGGCCCTGCCATGCAGATAAATCCGGCCTGCAAGATTTGCCACGCCAATCTAAAGAAGGAAAACCACAACAGGAAATTTGCGAGATCATTCAGGTTTGAAATTTCAAACTAATCGTTTCTACAATTCGTTGGCTACCAAATCTTTACAAGCTATTTCAGCATCTTCTTCGATATCGTACCACAAGGCATTCTCGTCTTATCGGGAATGTGCCCTATACTGCACACATATTACCACACTACAGGAGATCCTCACCGGCCTTATCCAAAAAGAACGTCTTGGACTTCAATAAGCGCACCAAGAAATTTGGAACGTGCCACCCGAAAACGACTCCCTCTCCACCGTTAGGTGAAATTGGCACCAAGATCGTGCCCTGCACAGGAGTCCACTCTTTGGTTGGCTTCACTCCGTTCAAGATACTCTTGAGTGTGGCACTGTATACACCAATCTGGCCCATTTTAAGGTCAACCACGGTTTTCGAGGACCCGGAAACGATATCGCCCAAGGCAATAACATTGGTCGTGCCCTGCACAACTAGTTGCTTGCTGGTCTTCACGTAGCCACTCGAGTCCTTCACACTGTCTGGCAAATACGCAGAGTATGGAGTCAGACTGAACGCCTCAATGACCAAATCATAGTTGACACTTTTGCCGCTCTCCAAGACGATTTCTGTCTCTTTGACAGATTTTGTTCTCACGTTGTTGATGACCTCTACGCCCAAGTTCTTCAATTTGGCTGTGGCTCCAGCCTCCAATTTGGGCAACCCAGCTAAAGGTCCAGAAGCGCCGGTGTACAATGTGACTTTCAAGTTCTTGAAGGAATGTGCAAGTTCACCAGCGGTTTCCACACCCGTGGGGCCACCGCCAACTATGGCAACGGTTTTGGCGCTCTTCAATTTCTCGGCTGTGGCCAAAATCGTGTCTTTCGCAGCCAAATGGGACTCGTTGACTTTATAGCCGTCCCACAGCGTGGCTGAGCCTGTGGCAAGTACCAAAACGTCGTAGTCTAACTGAACATTGCCAGTGGATGTTTCCACAGTAACCCTGTTCTTGTCAAAGTCAACATTTGTGGCATTCCCGTGGACGAACTTGCCTTTGCCCTTAGACCTGTTCTCGACGAGCTTTTCAAGCAGAAAAATGGTGTCGTCAAACTTCTGGGGCTCCACAAGCAAACGGGGTGATGCCACATTGAAATAAGAGTGTGAAGACAGAGAAACCAAGGTGGCCCCAGCTTCAGGCTGCACTTTGTATAGGTTGGTGAGAGCCATTGCTCCGGCATATGAACCGCCCAAAATGACAACTTTGACCATAATTTGTTGCAATTGAGATTCTGAAAAATATACTTGGAAATTTTTCGGAGTTGATTGTGGGCCGATTGATCTGATTTATATCTTGCTCGGCCTATCGGTCTTAGACGGCAATATCGCATCTGGGCACGGATTTGTCAGCGGATGTACGGGTGTGTTTTAGTCATAAAGTCCGCTTTACTAAAATTATGGCCGACAGGATGAGAGATTTTGCAACTGAATTTGTGAAAATCCAGAAGAGGCCAAATTGGGAATAGTTCAGTTTCCTTAAAAATATTCTGGCGCTTTTTTTGAATTTTCATTTCGAGTTAAGGGGCCAATTTCCCCTGGAATGCACAGCTGGAAGCTGCCACATTTAGGTAGCAGGCCAGCATTATCAGTTGGGGAAAAGAATATGAGGATCAATGAAATTATGGGGTATGCATTCGCCTGATCATTTTTTTTGAGCGAACCCAATTATTCTATGTCTTTTTTCTCTTCACCAACCCCGTGAGATTATTCACTGCTGGTGTGGTTTGCACTGATGCTCTCTTTTTCACCATTCCATTGAGGTTATTAACTTGAGGCACAACCACACTTTTTTCAGATTTCAGCTCAATGACCTTAGTTCCTATGAAATCAAGGCGTGTGACCCTCATGTTTTCGTCCTCCATAATTTTCGGTATGGTTTTCTGGGCGAGGATTTGTATGTCTTCTTTCTTGCTGAAATCCTCTCCCTTGATGGACTCCATGATTTTCTTGTATGCTTTCAAAGTTACAAGTTTGGAGTGATTCCACTGTTTTTTATCTAGATTGGAATGCTCAGCTTCTTTTTCCACTTCTTCATCTAGTTTCTCAATTCCCTTCTTTTTGCAGCTAATAATTCCCACCACATTTCCCAATCTGAATTCCTGTCTGAACCCCAATTCCTCCCAGAATTGTTTCGTGGTTAGACTCTTGTATCTATTTTCCACGATTAGGTGCTCCAAGAATCTTCCCTTGGGATCGTCCGGAAACAAAGGTATGGTGTATACAGCTTTCTCGTCGGGGTTTGCATCCACGTAAATGCTTCCAATAGTCCAGTTTTCAGAATCAGGCAAGAATCTCTGGACAGCACGTGAATTTGAACCCGGAATATCGGCCATACACTGCCACTTTTCGTCCAAAACTTTGGATAGGACATTTATCCACCATTTGAACAAAATGTTCCCGTCAGCAATGTGTTTGGCCGAGTTTTTCTGCGAGTAAGGGAAAATATAAGAGTCGGCTGAGCGCGTGAAAAGACAGATCTTTGTTTCCACCGAATCGGGTATAGGTATTGGTGGTGGTTTGAGTTCCTGCAGCTGGCCAGAATTGTGTTTCTGGTAGAACAGCAAAGAGCTATAAAACTCTGGATCTTTCAATTTTTCACTCAATTCATGCAAAGTGTTGACTAACTCGAACTCACTCTCAAGTTTGGAGTCACTCTCAGTTTCCTTTTCTGGCGTTTTCTCTCGTTTCCATCTCGCTCCATTTATATATGTATAAGCAGGTATCTTCACCAAATACCTGAGAAATTCCTGGACAATTCCGGCAATCGATATTTTTGAGTCTCCCAATCCAGTAGTATCTGCTTTCGAGACGAAAATGTCACGTTTCAATGCATCCTGGTGGATCAGTAGATACACGTAAATTTCCACAGCGAACACTATGCACTCAGATTTGGTCTCTGTAAGTAGAAGCAAATGCTTTGCCTTGAGCGTCCTGAATCGGGGTCGGGAAAGCACGAGTGGCTTGCATTCGGTGGCAATGGTCCGTAGTAGTAAGGCTTTAGCCGAGGCTCCTGCTTGGATGTGGGGAGCGAAATCCATAACCTAGTTGATTTGACAGGTTGGAACATGGCTAGGTACGCGTGTGGGAGGTACGGGTGTATATGAAGAGGGGGATAAGGAGGCAGGACGATACTGGTAAAACAAGAAGAGAAAAGAAAGCGATCAGCGGATCGTTAGAGGACTAATCGCTTTATTTTCATTTAAGAGTAATCCGACTTTTTTCTGGTGTTTATGCATAAGTTGATTATCAGGCTTATCTGAGTTTGAGACTGCGAAGGCTGCAAGAATGCAAAACAGCCAAAAAGCTACCGTGAAGCTGCGTCAATGCAAGTAAATCTGCTCATTTCTGTCAATGCAAACTGAACATTTTTGTTTAAGTCAGAGCAGGATTTTCAGATCCTTTTCCTTTTTCACTTGTCTTTTGTCGTGTTGTCTCTCACTTTCTCTCAGCTTAACACTCCGCCGTATTCGCACTGGACCCTGGCAAATTGTGAAGCAAAAGCCACGATGTGAAAACTGGAAACGGAGATGACAACTTACAGGCCAACAAAAGTTCTCATACCCAGACCGCAACGGTCATAATAGTGACATCAGAATCGCACCTTTTCTCATCCTTCTTGACTCTCACCAACACCACACATCCCCACATACACTATTCCAAGATCCTGACCAGGGCCATTTTAGACCTTAATCCAAGGACCAAAATCGTAAAGTCAAAATCAAAAACTCTTAGACTCCTTTCCTTCCTTCCTTCTACCACCGCCTCGATCCACTAGCAGCTTCTCGAAACCAGTCCGTGCCACTAATCCTTATCCGCTAGTTCTCACTGGCCGCCTAATCATTGTAAGCGTCCGTGCATAAGGAGAAGATAAAGAAAGAAAAAGAACTCTGATATTGCTGGAAGAATACAAGAGAGTTTTAATAATCCAAAATTTATATATCTTTGGCTGACTCTTGGATTCCCCTAAACTCTCATTGACGTTCTCTGCTTTTACTGGCACTCACAGTCACCGCAATCAGTCACAAGCCCACCAACTTCACACAACTAAAAATCTTAGAGCATTTCCCTCAAAGTTAACAATTGAAATCGTTGGAAGACTAAACCAGATTTCAACTACCAAATTCCAACAATTTCCCTCGGCTTCCGTGCCCAAACTCCTTACACACCATGTCTGCTGCAAGAGACCCCGAGGTCCACCCGGTCACCTCCCAGGTCCGCATCGACGACATGCGCATCCAGTCCGTGATGTCCAATAAATCCATCGTGCTCAATTTGGACCACGCCATCACCAACGACGAAGCCATGATCTTGGCTTTGGGCTATAAACAGGAGTTCAAGCGGGAGTTCTCGCTCTTGCTGATTTTCGCTGTGTCGTTCTCGGTTTTGGGGCTCTTGCCTTCTGTGGCTGCGACGTTCGATTACTCACAGCTAGTCGCTGGCGCCTCGCCCTTGCCGTGGCTTTTGGGCATGATCGGCGTGACCTCCGTGGCCTACTCCATGGCTGAGGTCGCACTGGCTTTTCCTACCCTGGCAGGCACACCTTATGCCGTGAGCCAGTTGTCGCCGCCCAAATGGCTGGCGTTTTTAACATGGATCTGCTCGTTTTCAAACTGGATGTGCCAAATTACTGGCGCTCCTTCGGTCAACTATTCGGGTGCCTGGCTCATGTTCTCTTTGGGTTCATACACTACAGGATTCAGTCCTACCACGGGACAAGTATATGGCCTCACCACAGGAATAATGTTCAGTCACGCGGTGATCTCACTGATGCCCACGAAGTACTTGGCATACTTCAACAACATCGGCACCGCCATCAACATGGTTTTCTTGATCATCGTGTTTGTGATTATTTTCGCAGCCAACGACCGATTGAGCATGTACAACGGAGAGATCCCGAAGTTCAACTCCAACTCGCAGGCGTGGGGATTCTACAACCAGACAGAGTTCCCCACAGGAGTGGCGGTCTTAGTTTCCTTTTTGGGTGTCATCTGGGCCATGTCGGGCTACGACTCGCCGTTCCACTTATCTGAGGAATGTGCAAACGCCGCGGTGGCCGCACCCAAGGCCATCTGTCTCACTGCCACTTTCGGCGGTGCCGTTGGCTTCTTGTTCATGTTGGCCATATCCTACACTGTGGTTTCGCTCGATGACGTCGCCGCAGACCTGTTAGAGTTGGGCCAGCCGTTTGTCTCGTACTTGGCCCAGATCATGCCGAAACACTTGGTTCTTGTGTGCACGGCGCTCACGGCCATTCTGTCGTGGTTCATGGGCTGCTCGTGCATGTTGGCGGCATCTCGTGTCACCTTCTCCTACTCCCGTGACGGGTTGTTCCCGTTCTCAAATGTGTGGAGCCAGGTCAACCCAAAGACCCAGACACCCGTCTACGCGGTGTGGATAAACATGTTCTTGGGCCAGCTTTTGTTGTTGTTGATGTTTGGCGGCGACACGGCCATCGGGGCCATTTTTTCAGTTGGTGGCATTGCCTCGTTTGTGTCCTTCACCATGCCCACATTTCTCAAGATCACCTATGCGAATAAAACGTTCAGGCCGGGCCCCTGGAGCTTGGGAAAGTTGTCGAGACCCATTGGGTTTTTGTCGGTGGCGTTTGTGGCCATGATGGTGCCGTTCTTGTGTTTCCCCACAGTTAAGGGCGCAGATTTGCACCCAGACAGCATGAATTGGACAGTGTTGGTGTACTTCGGGCCGATGCTTATTTTCACCATTTGGTTCATGGTAGACGCACACAAGTGGTACGTGGGCCCAAGGCCAAATATTGAGGAGTATGTCAGTCAGGACTCAGACGATGTGCAGATTGTGGATGGCATGAGGCAGAGGTTGAAGAACGAGGAGATTCTGGAGAAGAACTAATATGCAGGGCAGTAACTCGACGATACGAAGTAATTTGAGAGAAAATTTCTGATTAAAATTTTGGGTTGAAGTATCGTGGTGGTCGGAATCTCCATTTCTTCCAGACTGGAATGGGCCGTAATCTGTGAGGTACTGCATGCAGGTCATTAATATCAGTCCAATTGGCATATCCAAGAAATGCATCAAATTCTGATTTAAGGGAAAGGATGTCAAAATTGAAGTCTTCAGCGGCTCAGTAATGTTCTTTTATTGAGTTTTGTTACTTTCAAAATGTCAAAATCTAAGGTTACTTTGATTTGTGTCAATTGGAGATGACCGTTTGGATGCAGTACACTTATATCGAATTCTGAGTAACCCTCAATAAAACCAAAGAATGCCACAATTCGGAATAATTCAATATTAAATTTTTTGAAGTTCTGTACTTTAGCCGCCTTTATCAGAGGCACGGGTTTTTATCCCCATTTGCCACTCTTTCCCGTCCCGTTTTCGCCTCTCGCTTATTCGGCTCCGCGCAGCCCGTGATGCACTAATACCATCATCGGAGGTAAAATCCTGCACACAATCATAATTTTCAGTGTGTTTGGCCCATGTGGCCTTCTCCTGCCTATATGTAGAGTCAGAAGACTATTTACTATTTGAGATAAAAGGCGAACTTCCAAGGGAATTTGAAATTTTGATAAAAATAAAGATCAAACTCAAACTTGAGCTTCCCCCAAGGTCACCAACAACTGAACTTTGCGTCTTGTTTTGCCCTGTGCCAGTGCGTGCAACCAGTCTTAGTTTTTCTCCTACTTTGCTGAACCTACTGATCAGTACACCAAAATTACGACAAGAAACTGGCAAGACTTAGTTTTCAAGCGATTCCACCCAATAGACTTGTCTGGAAATACTCAATTTCACTCTAATTATTCGCATTTCATTGGTTTTCGCCCAAAGCAACCGCATCACACTGGAACTTCCACCATGATCCAGTTCCAATATATGGCACCATGGGTGCCGACTTTTGCATCGGCTCTAGAGTCCGAATTGGCCGCCAAAGACAATACTCCGCCTTTCACGCTGTTCACATTGGCCACAGTGGACAAGGACGGGTTTCCTCACAACAGAACATTGGTATACCGAGGATTTCTCTTTGATAACCAGTCCAACAACGTTTTGACGTTTTGCACGGACAAGAGAATGAAGAAATACGACGAGCTCAGAAACAACGACAAGATCGAGGCGGTTTTCTACTTCGAAAAGATCAAAAAGCAGTTCAGGTTCCGTGGACGTGCCAGGTTAATTGACGAGAACCATTACCCAGAACTAGACTTGGCAAACATTCAACCCAAGCATTTGATCGAGACCTCGATAAACTCCTTGGACAATTCCAGTGACGAAGAATCCGACCACGAGTTGCACATGACCGTGGCCCGAAAGCGGAAAACAGAAAAGACAGAAACAGAAAAAGAGACAGATCCAAAAACAGAGACAGAGACAGCAAGAGAGAGATGCTTATGTAATGAGCCGTCGTCTCCACAGAGCTCACCATTAGCATACCCGATTGTGTCGCCCACGCTCTTGCACAAATTGCAGAGTGAAAACAGCCACAACAACTCATACTCCAATCTTGCAGAACTCAGCAGCTTGGAGTTGGTGCCTCCGACCAAAGAGGAGTGGGACGGCGAGATTAACCGAGTCTGGCTGCTGCTCAGCAAAGGATTGAAGTCCTCATACAGGAGACCGGCCCCTTTGCTGCCCATGGACGACGAAAACCAAAATATGATTGATAAAATCTCGCGAGGCGTGGACGGAAATAAGGAGGAGAGCGGGAAGAAAAACTTTGCCGTGGTGGGCATGTTCATTGATCACGTGGACTACTACGAGTTGGAGAAAGACAGACGGTACCTCTACGACAAGGACGACACGTATGTGTGGAACGAGATGGAGGTGTGTCCGTGATGTACATAGTTAAGAAGGAAACGAGGTTATGGAAGTAGGAACAGAGGGAGGAAAGGAAGAGAGACGAGAAAGAAAAGAGAGAAGGAAAGAAAAGTGAGAAAGAGTAAGAACAGATATTTAGATTTTACTTGTTTTGGGGTTTTCTGTCTTTTTTCCTGTTGCTCCTGCTAGCTATTGTTTGTGTGACTGGGTGCCACAGCCTTGGTCCGAAGTCAAAACAACGAAACACATAGAACACCGAAAGAAAGAGAGTGAGAATTTAGAGTAAAGAAATCGCACTGATAGACACTGGCTCCTGTTTACTTAATCTGTTACTGTTCTCTCATTTAGTCTATTTTTGTTCAACTCGGGTTTTCACGTTTTGCACTCTTTTGTTTGGCTGCAATTGGCCGTCTCGGCCATAAAGCAGTCACACGAATGGATCACCAGAACACTCGGTGAACACATAAACACAATCAACAATTTGTTTAATTTCTTTTTCGTGGCAACATATAAACACCCCGATCGCCACCTGTTTCCCTCCAGATTTTTTTTCTAATTTTCTCCCTCTCTTCTCTCCCTTTCTGCTCACTCAGTTTGCCCGCAGTGATTGATCACGCACTCCGCGTTTTTCGCACTCGCCCAAATAAACATCAAGGTGTTTATCTAAACATTGCTACTACTTTTAGTTCCACCACCGATTTGTTCCCGAAATGGCTCCAAAAACTAAGAAAGCGGCAACTCCTGCGCTCAAGTTCACTTACAAGGGTATGTTTCCACACTATTCAACTTACTTTTCCGGTTCAATTGCTAACTCCAGACATGATCAAGTCCGCTATCGTCTCCTTGAAAGAGAGGAACGGTTCCTCGTATGTATTCAAAAAAGGTCAACAAACAGAAGAAGAAAAAACAAAAACAAAATTTAATCAATTCCTCCCTCATGCTCTTAACTTATCCATATTCAATGTTTGTCCCAACACTTGTTCCATTCCATTTCACTCATTTGTTTCGTTGATAAACACGCTCACGCACCAAAACACCAAAGAACACCACTAACAAAAATTAGCCGCCAGGCCGTTAAGAAGTACGTCCAGTCCAACTATGACGTCAAGGCGCCAAACTTTGACGCATTGTTCAACGCTGCCTTGAGAAAGGGCGTGGAGAACGGCGATTTTGCCCAGCCAAAGGGCCCATCTGGTCCAATCAAGGCCGCCAAAAAGGAAAAGGCACTTGAGCCCTCTCCATCGAAGGTGGCAAAGAAGGCTCCAGCAAAGAAGGCTCCAGCAAAGAAGGCTCCAGCAAAGAAGGCTCCAGCAAAGAAGGCTCCAGCAAAGAAGGCTCCAGCCAAAACCGTGAAGGCTCCTGCCAAAAAGGCTCCAGTTAAGAAAGCGCCAGCTAAGACCGCGAAGACAGCTGCGAAGGCTGTGAAGAAAGCACCAGCCAAACCTGTCAAGAAAGCCGCCCCAAAGGCTGCCACCAAGACTGCAAAGACGAAAGCTGCTGCGAAGCCCAAGGCTGCTGCAAAAACCGCCCCAAAAAAGGCAGCACCAAAGAAAACCGCCGCTAAGGCCAAGCCAGCCGCGAAGCCAGCTGCCAAGGCGAAAACTGCTCCAAAGACGGTCGCAAAGACAAAGCCAGCGGCTAAAAAGACCGCCACCAAGGCCAAAGCTGCTCCTTCCAAAGTGACCAAGCCCAAGGCTGCACCAAAGAAGTCTGCTGGCAAGAAGGAGACACTCAAAAAGGCCGCGGCTAAGGCGATCTCCAAGAAAGTCGTCAAGCCCAAGGGCAAAGCCGTCAAGGCTTAGTTTCAGTGTTTTCGCCCCTTGAGCCGAGAACGATTCCTTTCCTTTGTACATTAGTGTTTTTCTCCTGGAGGATATGGCCGCGGCACGCACTCTCCAAGCGGAGAGCTCTGTATTGCGGGCAAATGTTGTGTTTCGCCTCCCTGTGTATTACTAATCGCCCATTTTGTTTTTGGCTGATTCGCCTTTTGTATGTTGCACTTAGAGTTGGTTGCAACCGTGTTGATGTTCTGCACCTAGACGTTAAGTACGCGTAGCTGTGCAAGCCACATAGATCACCATACCTCCCTACACTTTCTTAACTAAATGAAAGGAACCAAACCAGTGGTTTCGCTTATAGTTGCAGCATTGCAGCCAGATCTTGGAATCGGAGCCAATGGCAAACTTCCGTGGCGTTTGAAACAGGAAATTAAGTATTTCAAGGATGTCACCTCCAAATCAAAAGAGGGCGCCATTAACGCGGTGATAATGGGCAGAAAAACGTGGGAGTCGATTCCAAAGAAATTCAGACCGCTTCCAAACAGATTGAATGTTGTTCTTCTGAGAAATTACACAAACCAGAGCATCGACGGTGTGCTTTACTCCAACAGTCTAAAGTCAGTATTGCAGACATTCGAAAGCAACAATTACCACCACGGGGAATCGCAAATTGAGAAAATATTTGTCATTGGTGGCGCTAAGGTCTACAGTACAGTTTTGAAGGACATTGAAGTGGACAACTTGCTCATAACTGATGTTAAATTTGTCGGGGAGGAGAAACCAGAAATCGATACTTTTTTGGATTGGGATTTGAGCCAATGGGAGCGCAAGTCCTTGGAGGATCTCACGAAATTTGTTGAGGTTGAATTCACAGAGGGCGTCATTCATGAGAACGACTATGAGTACGAATATACCATGTGGGAGAAAAGGTAATTTGAGGTATCAGAAAACCAGTCACTAAAAGCAAATGATACAGAAGTCTGACTGATAGCTACGATTTGAGCAAGTCCTTGACCGGATTTGAACAAGACTGCACCCTCTAAGCAGATTTTGTCAATTAAAATAGGACAGAAATAAATAGCAATATTAAACCAAACAAGTATAGAGAAATGAAAGTCTAGCATGGCCCGAGCAAGTACAGACTAGGCCATGTACTGCTGGTTCAACCGGTAGATCTGCTCGCAGACCACCCACCAGCAGTGTTTTCTTTTGTAGTCGAGTCCGTAGCGCCGTTTGCGAAGATGGTCCTCGAACAAGAACAACTCATAGAAGATCCGGAGATTTGGCTGGATAATCACGTTGAACCTCCGCACACGCACATACATGTAGCTCTCGACCACGTCCATGCCAAAGTACTTCATCATGGACGCAATCACCAACGACGCCGAGCGAGATACACCGATCCGGCAGTGCACTAGCGTACGCATGGAATCTCTGGGGTCAATGAGCATTTTGCGCTGGATCGACTCGGGACAGTCGACCAAGAGCGACAACAACGAGTCCTTGCCGTCGTCGCGGACGTTGTGGATGTAAATGATGGACTTTAGGTCAGGAATGGGCGCGTTGTGGTGGAACAACTTGGACTCGACAGCCGAGTTCACCACAATCTCGTACACTTGCGCCGTGCCGTTGTTGAACACGTAGATGGGCTTCACGATTGGCCCCTGGGTCTGGGGCGTCGCCTCGTGCTCGAAAGTGCACTTTAGGTACTTGAACCAACTTGGCTTCTCGTCAATGGAAACGATTCTGTTGATTTTCAAGGCGTTGACAACGGTGGTGGACAGCGCATGCTCCGCGGATCCCAAAAACAAGTTCTGGTACATCTGGGAGGGGAAGTTGACGTCGACGCCAGGCTGGAACCAGTCGCACGGTTTGGACGGTCTGTAGTTCTCGTTCACTTTCAGCAACGGGAGCTCGATGATCAAGTTGAAGTCCTTGAGCGTCTGGCGCTTGAACCACTGGATGTACACTTCAAAGTTCTTCAAGAACTTGTAGTCGCCCTGCAAGAAATAGAACTTGAACAGCGATTTCCGGAAGATGCTGCAAATGACATCCTCGGTGCTGTCGGAGCCCCAAAACAACCCCAAGCTGAGCGACAACAAGGTGATTCCGGTGAATCCGTCAAACGAATATGCGAACGCCTTCTTCTTGAAGCGGTTCACCACCAAGTTGATGAGCTTCATCACGTTCAAGTAGCTGAGTGTCTCTCTGGGCGAAATGTGGTCCACGCCGTGCTTGATGATGGAGTCGGGAAACTCGATGTGGATGGGCTCGTTGAAGCCCTCGTTCTCGATTCTGCTGAAGAGCTGGTTGATGGCGCCCAAAGAGGGCAACTTGGCGTTCTCGTGGCAGTAGATGTGCAACTTGAAGTCGTATAGCGACAGCATCTGGCTCGACAGCACCAACTGCTTGAAGTTGTACACGTTGCCGATGAAGAACCGCGGGAACAACTCCTTGACGCCGTTCAACAGCCAGATGAGCTTCTGCTCCAAGAACAGAAGGCGTTCACTGATCGGACCCAAATCAGCAGCGAAGCTCTGGTCCAAAATCAGACACCGGGCGTTGGCGTCTAAATACTCGCCCATCTGCAGCCATTTGGAGACGTCAAAGTCCACCACATACACCAGTCTCGACAGCAGCGGCCCCATCAAGTGTCTGATTGCCCGTGCAGCCTCGGAGTTGGCAAAGAAGTTCATGGTGTTGTTGTAAACGACAAAGTTCAGGATGGGCGCCATCACTTTTGTCTGCAGCTCGTAGTTTCTGTTCATGAGCTCCAGCGACTCAGACAAGTCCTGTAGTTGGTACACCAGGTCGAACTTCTCGAACGCAGTGTGATCAAACTCGTCTGTGTCTGGAGTGTAAACATACAGCGATTTGAACGTGAGCAAGTCGTCCACCGACACTGAGTTGATGAGTTTGGGCTCCTCGCACTCGAGCGAGTTCACCGTCATCAAGTGGAACACCAGGTCAGGTACCTTCACATCGGTATTGTGGGGGAACTTCTTCGGGAGCGCCAGCGGGTCCCCCGACAACAAGTCCAAGTCGGTCGCCGGGTCGAACTTCTCGTGGAAATACACGCGCTGCTTCATGCTCGCCAACCCGTGCAAGTACGGGAACATCTCGCTGGACTTTGGCATAGGGTTTTCCGCCAGGTAGAAAAGGTCAAGCAATTCTCTTAGTTGGCACGGCAGCAGCACCACGTAGATGTTGGAGTTGGCAAAACGCAGCAATTTTCTGTTGAACAGCTCGAGTTTGCCTAGAGTAGCGTTGTACTCCGCATTGTACCCGCCAATGCTCTCGGTGTCTGATCTGTCGTCGTCTGTATCTGAGCAAGTCATGCCCTGGAAATCCACCAAAGTAGATCCCGAAGTTTTCCTTACTGCTGTTTCGAGTTTGGCCTCAGCGTAAGACCGCGCCAGGTTATTGGCAATGCACGGCGATGCGGTTGCTAGTTCTTTTGTTAGCAGCAAAGTTGACTTTGACTTTGAATGATGCGCGGGCACCACAAAGCTCAAGGCGCTCATGAAAAGTGTAGAAGAAGTGAAGTGAAAATAAAACGAAAAAACGGGTTGTGGCCGCAATTTCTCAGCACACGCTACCAATATATATGGGGCATGTTCTGGCTATTCCAGCAATTGAGGTCAAGAAATCACGCATAATCAGTCTAGAGGGCGATGCAGGAAGAACCCTGATAAGTATGGAAGTGTATCGGCTAAGTGAATGGGAGCGTGATTTCGAGAGAGAGATTTCTGGCGGTGCCGTTTCACGGTGGAACTCAGCGGTGAGGGATTTTCGATATTCCCTTTTCTTTTTTTCTTGGTTGTCTTTTGGGTGCTAATCTGCGTTGCTCAGGTTTCTCATTAGCTTGCTTATAGCCTAATGTAGTCTAATGGAATGAACGCACATTCTTCCTGAATGCCCTACTACGTCAAAATCCAAGTTTAATTCTGTAAAGAAAATAATCGGCTAATTCCATACAGAAAGCATAAACTCGTCTGAATGTTCCCCTTATTTTCCGGAAAAAAATACTCTACTTTTAAATTTTGCATGCTTATTTTCCTCTTTGGGCTGGGTATGAGCCGCATTTGGTGATATCCAATGGTTAGTAGCTATCACTATGGCGCATCACGTGACAATTCTATAGCACTAATCGGGAATAATTAGCAGATATTGCACGCGTCTGACACATTTAATTTCAAAATGGAAAATTCCAGGCATACACATTTACACGAGGCGGTATGGAACATGTGAATGGGGAATTGAGAATGAATGAGAAATGGAAGAAAAAACCACTAATGCTAAGCTTGTGCATGCAGGATCTAACTTACACTTGCAATGTTTCCAACTTTAAGAAAGTTCCAGGCAACGCCAGCATATAATGCTTTGCTCAAGTCCATTAAAGTCGACTTGAAACAGGCGATGATTGCCAAGCAAAATGTCGAAAAAAACACCATCAGATCGATTCTCTCCACCATCAAGAACAACGAGATCGACGGCGGCGTGCAAACCGAGTTTGAGTTGTCCAAAGTCTTAAACAAGATGATCAAACAAAGGGTGGTTTCTGCACAGGAATACAAGCAGCAAAACCGTGAAGATTTGGCCCAGGTTGAGACGCAGGAGCTGGACATTATCCGGAAATACGTGTTGTCGTTGCCTGTGGCTAGTGACGAGGAAGTGAACGAGAAAGTGAAGGAGTTTTTGGAAAATTTGAAGAAGCAAGATGAGAAAATTCATATTGGTGCCATCTTCAAGCAAATCAATGACGACTTGGCGACTCTGTGGGGCGCTGCACCTTCAGTGATCAAGGCCAAGATTCCACAGTACTACAAGGAGATCTTCCAGAAGTAGTGGAGAACCTGTAAATAGACTAGAAGTAAAAGGAACAGATTGGAAAAAATTTACACGAGCATAAAAAATGTAAATAATCGAGTTTGGCAGACTCTCATCAAGTTTGTTAGTCAGTCTGGTCAGTCTGGTTAGTCTGGCGTTTATTGGATCTCTGACAAGTACATGAGAGCAAGAATAATTTCTAGTTCTTAGTTCTCTTCTGGCGGTCTTAATTACCCACTTTTCTGGATTATGACAATCAAAATCAGGTAATTTTTCCCGAGCTCATTACCAGTCTTGGGAGATGCTTATTAAAGAAAGCAAAAAAATGGCATTCCATGAAGACGACAGAGAGGGTATTTCTTGTACAATTTTTAGACATTGAAGTAAATACAAATCCAATCACACAAAGAAAGCAAAATTCCTCAGTTGTTATTATTGAGCATTTCGACCTCACTGTAAGGTGGGACTGAACCCAATAACAGATGAAGACCTGGTCATCTGATCTTCGTCGATAAAGCTAGACTGCGAAATTCTGAATGTTGAAATTAAGATTCAAGATTGTTCATTTGCATTTTCTTTACTTTTTTTTTCGTCGTTAAGTGTTGTGTTGTTTCTCAGTTCCCAGCCTATCCACCGAATTTACTATTCCCTCTTTCGCAGCAATTCGCAGCTTTGTAAACCTACTATTATTATCACATTTCACCAACAATACCAACCATGAGATTCTTCAACATGAAAATAGAATTTCTCTTGGTTTTCTTAGGTATCGTCTCCTCCGAGACCGTTTATGTCACCCTTTCCACCACTTTATGGCTTCCCAGTCCTTCCTCCTCTGGAGTTCCACAAATCACTCAAACCACCCAAATCCCAGAGATTTACACCGCACCTTTTGATGTTTCAGGGAAAGATTCTGAGGCACCACCCCAGATCGTGGAGTCAAAAGAGAAAAACACTTCTGTGGAATATTCAGAGGAGCTGCAAACTGCTGTTAGTGAGTCTACTGGTTCTGCCTACATCCAGCCATTCCCACCCGTCACTGCCAAGCACATTGGAATTATCTGGGATTTTGAAAAGAGTGGTATTTCCAAGAATGAAGTAGAAAGTGTTAAGAAGAATGACGACACAATTGTTGACGTTAGTTCCGACACCAATGCCGAGAAAACTGAGGAGGACCAGAACCAGCCAGAATCTCACCATCTTGAGCCAGAATCACAATCAGAAAGAGAGCCAGAGCCGCAATCAGGAAAAGAGCCAGAATCTGAGACCGAGGAATCCAATGAAAATACTGCCTTGAATTTGAACATCAACCTCCTGGGTGGTCCCGAGAATCACGAACATGAGACAAGTCTGGGTGTGTCTGAATATCTCTCTGATGACTCTGCCGATACCTCCTTGACTCCAACTTTGACTCCCACTCCAACTGAGCCTTGGGGTTCTGAGTCTGAGAAAAATTCTGGATCTCCAACTGAGTTATATGATCTGTCGAGAATCACATCTGATCTTGAACCTCCAGCCCCAACATCAGCTTCGACTTTGGTTTCAACTTCAACTTTGATTCCACCTTCAGCTCTGGTTTCAACTTTAAGATTTCCACCTCGGGCTTCTCCTTATTTGGCCACAGGAAATGGGTCCAGACAAGTCTTCCAGTATTCTTATCCTCACAATTTCCTCCAGAGAAACCACACCCAAGTCTCGTCTGCTTCGCATGTGACGAACAATCTCATCTTGAATGTACGGGAAATTTTGGCTCTGTTAATGGGGGCAGTGTACTAGCTGCAAATGTGATAATGTGAATAAGCAATGCGAATGTAGTGCTAGTAGTGAGAGATATAACTCTCAATGTTTTCAAAATCAACACCCTTTTCCCGCTGAAAATTTATTGAAATGGAAAAGCTCACTGGAGAAGTGAGAATACTTTTCTTCTGAAACTAATCTTACTTTTTCTCCGAGGCTCGGTGCTGTTTTTGTCAGATTCTTCACTCTCGCCAATTTCCTCACCATCAGTGTCCTCCGCAGCTTTCTCTCCCTTTTCTTCCTTTTCTACATCTGGAAAATTAAAAACTGTTTGCTGAAAATCCCGGATTTCAGCTCCAGACGCCATAGCTGTCTTTCCATGTTCAAAAAGATGGTGATAATAACAGCAAGCGAAGGTCCCGCGAAAATACGGAAGTTGGCAGTACATTCACATGGCCTATAGTGATTGTTTGATCTTCTGTCCTTCTTTATCTACCACTTATCGAACAATCTGGCAAACCCTTGGTTTCCTGGAGTCAAAGATGGGATTTAACATGTACCTCACATTATGGTGGTTGTACTTTTGAAAATCTCTGATATCGTGAGAGTACCAAGGAAATAAGCGTGACTCGCTGATTTAGTGAATCTCACTAGCTGGTGATGTCTTCATTTTTCACTTCCAGGAGTTTTACAAATCTATCGCTGGCGGCTATTTTGTCTCGGGGCACAACTTTGAGTTGGGCTTCCAGTGGCCGGAATGAGTACCTGAGAGTAGAGTAGAAGTCACTGGTGCCGAGTTTTGAGCGAGGAACGGCAGAACGTTGCCCAAAGGGAAAATCCACACACATAACGTGTGTTCGGAAATTACTGGGGGTTACACCCGTATTTATAATTTTCGGTTTTTTGGTACTCCACAGAACGGAAGCCAGATATGCCAGGTCCACAGAAGGACGAGAAGAATAGAGAAAAGGGATGGTAAAAGGAAGAAATTTAAAGAGCTACATGCCAGGAAGAGAAGAAAATCCATTTGAAATTTTTAGAAATTGCTAGGACTTTCTTTCCTTTTCTTTCTGGTCCCTTGCTGCTTGTTCAATTTTCCCACTTTTTGCATCCAGCCTGGCCACAGAGAGGAACCACGCACCCTAATTTTACAGTCCATTCAGCTAGGCAGTAAAAGTGGAAAAAAGATGAAGCCAAATAAAATTTCAACCGCAGCCTCATATCTCAAGAGAGCCACGCATACGCTTTCTATTTCAATTATCCTCACTTTTCATCACTGCTCGGGTTCTCCTTCTGTTCTCCTTCTGTTCACCTTTATTGGCCTCACAGCCTTAGTTAGGCACGACCAGAAAGCCAAACTCCAAAAACTCCAAAACTTCAATTTTCACTCAGTTCTATCGAGTCTCTCATGAACACAAATCTCACCTTCCTCTATATTCTCTCCTCTAGTCACCAAATTCCTCTGCCCTTTGCCTCTCGAAACTATCCTGATACTCGTGCAGTCTGTCGCAAAAAAAACAGGACAAAACTGGGCGTACTAGTTGCTAAGCTACACCATAATGTCAGAAGTATGTGAACGAACACGCCTGAAATTTTTGGATTTGCACTTGGAGCCGATGGATTGATGCAAATTGTAAAAAAAGTGCAAATTCACTTCCCACCCCACCGACTTTTACTAACCCCCCTCCAGGTCAAGAGAACTATCAGAGTGACAACCAAACAGCACATCTTGAAAGATGAGCCGGCGGTCGAAAACTACCCAATGCGTCTCTGGTCCGTGGAAATCTCCATGTTGAACGACCAGGACGAGGAGGTGCCGGCAAACATCCTAGATAAGGTCACCTACACTTTACACCCAACTTTCGCCAACCCAATAAGAACCATCAAGCAGCTGCCTTTCAAAGTGGAGGAGCAAGGCTGGGGTGAGTTTGACATTCCCATCACCGTGCACTTGGTTGGATTGCCCGGAAAAGCCGGCGAGCGGAAGTTCAACCACGACTTGAACTTCTTGCAAGAAAAGTACACCGTGGACCACCCAATCTCGATTCCGTTGAAAAACGCGCAGTTGAACAAATTGTTGTTGGAGACCGGCTCGGTGCCTTCGGAGGGTGACGCCAAGCGGAAGAACGACCAGGACAGAAACGCCAAACTGAAGAAATTGAAGAGCGCCAACGGCAACGCGGTCAAGGGCTCTGTTGACTTGGAGAAGTTGGCCAACGGGTTGACCAAGCTCAGCGAGGACGACTTGATTGTCATTGTGCAGATGGTCACCGACAACCGCACCAACGACATGAACATCAAGAACGATGTTGACAACGGGGAGTTCACCATGGATTTGTACACGCTTCCCGAGCTGTTGTTGAAGAGTTTGTGGGACTACGTGAAGAAGCATACTGGGGATGCATGAGGATTTGGCAGCAGCTGGATTATCTGGCGCTGGCTGAGCGGAGAAGGAGCCGAGGTGAAAATATATGGTGGTGCAGTTGGGCCACACTAGTAAAATAAAGTTTTAGAAAGAGGATGTAGAGCTAGGAAATTACTGCAGCTTTTGTTATTTGTTCATTGTTGATGTGGTGGTGGTGTCTTGGTCTCGTTTCGTCTTGACTTGAAGATGTCTTCACTCTACTTCCAGTGTGGTTTGCATTGAGCACTGAACACTGGACGCTGGAAATGTGTCCAAAACTGTAATTCGTCAACATCTTCTCCTGATTATTCTCGTCTCTCTTTCCTACATCGCTTTGGCCCCTCCTTCTTTCCTCCAGTTCAGTCGTTTTATTAGACAGACCATACTTTGATCGTGGCGTCCCACGAGGCCGTGGCCAACCCCTGTCCGTCGGGACTCACGGCCACCTGCGAGATTCTCCCCGTGTGGCTGCCGTTCCCCACGCCAATCACCTCCACGATCTCGTTTTTCAATGTGTCCCATGCAACACACCCGTAGTCGGCGTAGCACGCGTACAAGATCCTTCCGGAGGTGCTTGTCTCGACGGAAACCACGCCTGGGGTGTGAAATCTCGACCACATGCTGCCGCGCGACAGCGGCGACTCTGGCTGTGTGGATCTGGGCTCAAACTGCGATTTCAAGCAGTACTGCTCCAACTCGCAGTCAGACCTCAAGTCGTAGAGCTTGCACAACCCATCGTCGGCGCCCGCAACAAACAGGTACCCGTCAGGGAGCTGTGTCACGCAGTTGACGTCGGTTTTCAGCATGAAGCACGAGTTCTGTGGGCCGTTGGCTCGAATGTCCCACACCTTCACGTATCCGTCGGCTCCCAGGGACAAAAACGTCTGTGCCAGCACATTGGTCCGCTGCAGCACCAGCAACAGCAACACGTCGCTTGTGTGGTCCAAGAAGTCCCTCACTTTCGTGTCCTTGGTCATGTCCCACAATGAAATGGTCATGTCGCCCAGAGCAGTCAAGATCTGGGAGTCTGTGATGAACTCGCACGCCGACACGTACGCCGCGTGCGCCCGGGAGATCTTGCGGCCCAATTTTGGTCTGTCGCCCAACTCGATCAGCTCCGTGGGCGTGTGCTGGGGGGCCGAGGAGGAATCGTTCACCTTGTACACCGTGCACCGGTTATCCAAGCCCGCCGACGCCACAAACCGGCCCAGTGGCGAGTACGTGCACGACAAAACCCACGAGTTCTCCAAAGGAATGGCCTGCAACTTCATTCCAGTAACAGCATCCCAGATGATCATGAATCCGTCCTGACAGGCCAGAACAATGCACACCGAGTCCCAGCTCCACTTGATGCTGGCGATTTTGTCTCTGTGGCCGCGGAGGGAGTTGAACTGGCGAATATAGCCCTTGGGCGGAATCAGGGCCACCTGCTGGCTGGCCTCGGCCAAGGTCAGGTCCTGGATTAGGGTGTTTGTCTTTTGCACCTCCAGATAGAGAATCTGGGCCATCAGACGGGCGGCGGCGACCTTATTGACGAGAGTCTGATCTCGTTTCATGGTGGCCATCATGGTAAAACGTGGAATGTGCGCTTGTAAGAGAACTGTATCAAAATGTCGGGGGTTGATCTAGGGGTTCACATTGGATGCAAAATGTGGTGCTCCTGCACTGTTGCGGCTGGTTGAGTCTAATGTCTGCAGATCCCTCCTGAGGACAATGTGCGGGTCCCGGCCGAAAGGGGCGATGCTCGGGCTGGCTAGGTGAAAATGGGACGGGGAATTTGGAGGGTGGTGCTGGTATTTGCCATTTGAAAAGCTTTTCTTGGGGATTCCCCCAGATGTTGTGTCCCAGTTTTCATGTTCAGGTGCTAATTTTTAGTTCACTATCTCGCGCCGGAACTGACACAGACCAGGCAGGAAAACCTCAGCCGAACGGAAAAAACGCACGGCTAATGGTTATCGCAATTTCAGTTGCCATTAGGTTTCCTTTTTCGGCCGATCTTAGAAAATCCAATGTTTCAGGTTTGAGTCGACCAAAAAATAAAAACTCAATGGAAGGGAAGCGGGAGGGATCCTGAAAAACAGAAAAAATTAATGGAGTAATTTTGCATGTTCCCTTTTTTTGTATTTTGTGGCGGATTGTGCCCATTCCGGGTGGCATATCTGGAAAAATCTCAGATAGTCCAGACTTGCCAGAATTCCAGTCTTCTTCTCCTCCTCTTATTCTTGCCTGAAGCTACCTCGGACATAAGATTGGAACATCAAAGGGATATGGAAACGGATAAAGGTAAACAGAAATTTGGAAGGCTTTACATTTCCGTTCTTTTCTTTCCTTCCATTCTCAATGCAAAAACCTTTTCGCTGTGTAAAGTGCTGAGTTCCTGCCAAACAGTCTCAATTCAAAGTGGGGAAGATCGACCATGGCAACACTGCACAACACGGAAAATTATTAAATCACACTCAATAACTCAGATACCCGGAGAATATTTTCTGCCGTTTATTCCAATCTCTTTGGTTTATCTCATTTTCTCAAACTCTCTGCTTCTTTCTCTCGTTCTCCTCAGCATCGTCCTTTTTGGGTGGCGCTGCAGCCTTCCGGTTCCTTGCGTTCTTAGCACGCACTTTATCGTCTCGCTCCAAGTCACCAGTGACTTTCTGTAAGTACGCTGGCACTGGCAACCCGGACTTGAGGAAGAACATCTTCCAGTTTCTGGCCTTATCTTTAAGCTGGACCTGGGTTCTGTTTTTCAACAGCTCGTTGATGCTGCCGCCTTGTCCGAAAAGCTCGAGAATCACAGACCATTGCGTTCCTTTCATCTCCAAGGCATGTCTCAATGCCTTCTCTTCTTCTCTTGTCCACGGCCTTCTGCTGGTCACCTTACCTTGCATTCTCGGGTTGATTCTGATATGGATCTGCTGCTCCTGGATCTCACTGGGCAATAGTCCCGAGGTGATGTCTGTGATGGACCTATCGTTGACACTAGCCACGGGGTTTTCCGGTGCAGATACCGGTGGCTGCAACTGCTCGTCACTGTGTGGAGTGTGCACGACCGCAGCTCTTTCTGCCTTGACGTTGATCTTGGTCTTTTTGCCCCAGATGAGAAAACCCATGTTCTTTGAAACGTAGTCGAAGAGCTCGCGCAAGAAGGCAATGTAGTTGTACTCCTCTTCCAAGTTCATGTTCTCTGGGAAATTCCGGAGCGTTTCTTTTCTGGACTGGCACCTGGCGACAAAGTCGGCCTCCGTCGGCGTCAACGTCTTCACTCCGCGCCTGTCAAGAAGTTTTTGCTCCAAATTCGACGGGAAACAGTCCTCCAACACTTCCTCTTGCGGTCTGCTGCCCTCTGCTATACCAGAAGTGTACGTTAGCGTCTTCAACTCAAGGTAAAGCAGCGCCTGCGGCTTCAAAAGCTTGCCGACTTTATCCCCGACTATCGTATTGGCTCCGCTCTGCAAGTTCATGTTGGATGGAGTCATGTTGGACATGGAGTTGGCCGGGTCCAAGTTGTTTGCAGGACAGAATACGTCGAGGAAGAACTCGTTCAAGTAGAAGAAACCAATCTCGAGGCCGCCCAACATCGCCGTGAGGAATGTGGCCAAGTTGGCTTTTCTCAACGTCGATTCTATCGTCTGCTCTCTGCTGCGGAACATCGACGGCGTTTTGTCGCCCTCCTTCCACATGCCGGGCGCCAAGTGCTCCACAGACAAGAAGGGCACTTCCTCCGAGTAGAGCTTTCTTGTCAAGTCAAAATACGACTTCAAGTCGTAGAATGCGTGGCCCGCTGGTGAATCTGGCTGGTCACAGAGATCGAAGATTTTCTGGTAGGGCCCCGTGGCGTAGATGCGCAAGAGTTGCGTGGCAAAGTTATCTAGCACAGGCAACGTGTTCACTAGCAACTGAATCTTCGGCGGGAAGTTCTCTGGGGCCACGATGGGCAATGGAATTGCAGCCAAATGCACATTTCCCAAAGAGGCCACGCTGGGCACCTGGCTGGAGAGCGCGTTGTACGCTGCCAACGCAGAGTTGGTCGCTAGTAGCTCCAGGTCCGGCGGAATGTACCCTGGGTGTGTCTGGCTGTTGTTCTCATGACTTTCATTAGCAGAGCTGGCCAAGTTCTGGCCGTTGGTCAATTCTGGGTCTGTGGGCGGCTCCTGCGTGTCGGAAGTGGCACGTTTCAACTCGTCGGCTATCATGTGGAGTTGCTGTTTCTCGTCGATGGCCATGGCGGCGTCAATCCCGGATTTGATGGCGTCTTCCATCGCCTTATCTGCCTCGGTCTGGATTTCTCGATTTTCATCAGCACTTACCGGTTTTTCCAACTCACCATTGGCCCTGTCTGGCTCTTCATGCTGGCCATCTCCCTGTTGGTCTTGTTTCTCCTGTAGCTGCTGAGCCAAGTCGTGCTGGGCGATAGCACGCTGGATTTCCTCTTCCAAGCCGTCCTCGGGCGTGAACAGTCTGCTTTTCTCCAGATTTTCGCCAATTTGCTCGGGTGCAGGCATTGTAGATGCTGTGGGTGCGTTGAACTGCAGCTCGGACATTTTCGGACGCTCTAGACTGTGGTGATGTTTTACTGTAAGTGTTTGTTTTTGACTGGCATACAACCTGCACGATGCGATGAGGAGATATGGAGGAAGAAGTGGGAGCAGAAATTAAAGAAAGAAAAGAGATTAAATTGAAAATCAAAATTTACTATATTGGCAAGAAGTTGGGTTGTATTTTAAGGATTTGATTTGAAATACACGGATTTCACGAAAATTTACCTGGGTATTCTTGTGTATGTGGAGATGCCCGCCCATTCGCGGTGTGTATGGAACATGGAATAGTAGAGTAATAGGTGCAAAAAAACCAGAGGGTCCGAAAGCGAGGTTGGAAACTTTAAATTTTGAATGGAGACTTGAGACGCTGAAATTTCGTGCGTGGACATAACAAAAATGCTGGTTCCATGAAAATTTTTATGTCGTTCTTTTTGCCTTTCAATGTGGCTCTTATGCATTCGATTGCATCTCTCCACACACAAGAGGAAGAAACTGGACCGCATGAATTGATGAGAGCACGCTGTAGGAAATTGGCAAAACATATTCAACGCCAGTTTTGAGCGTTCTGTTTATTTTGGTCAATCACTTTTTTTTTTTGGAGCTCAAGCGATTCCACTCATTTGACTGTCTGGTTGAATTGACTCATTCCTGTATCAGTTACAGGAAGCTGAGGAAGCAGAGACTCCAGGCCAAATGACGAGACCAAGAGAAATAGAAATCCTGAAATATGAATTTGCCAGTTCCAGTACCTGAGTTACCTGCTTGTGGCATTTTTTTACTTCGCTCATTATCTTCAAGGTCTTCGTAATTGTGTTTGTCGTGATTTGCCAGACTCGCGGTGGCGCTTAACTGTTTTGCGGAAGTGGTGGTGCGAAAGATGCGCCATTGCCATTATCCCACCCAGAGACACATACCCGTGCACCGCAACCGGGAAACTAAAATTAGAAACAAAATCCAGATTTTCTCGTCCTTTTCCTCGTGGAAATCCCATGCCTTTTATATTAATTTTTTCTCCTCCCGTTTCTTTTTCCTCGTCAACCTCTTCCCCATCTTTGATCTCGTTCCCCCAGCTATATGCACGCTACCCGCTAGTACTCAGCGCTTGCGAGCCGCTACCACCATCCCAATCGGGATAGCGTCTGGCGCATTCTCACACTATAAATTGGCCCGATCCCCCAGGTTTTTTCTCACCTACACTAATTTATTCCGCCGGCGATGTCTGCTAGTGAGCTTTACTTCCCCAACGAGCCAGCACAGCCAAAGTTGGTCACCAGCTTCCCAGGCCCTAAATCCCAGGACGCCGTCAAGTCGTTGGATCAGGTGTTCGACGCCAGACCTGTTTACTTTGTGGCCGACTACGAGAAGTCTGTGGGTAACTACATTGTGGATGTTGATGGCAACTCCTACTTGGACGTGTACGCCCAAATTGCCTCCATCCCATTGGGCTACAACAACCCCGCATTGATTGAGGTTGCAAAGTCCGACAAGATGACCAGAGCTATTGTGGACAGACCAGCTTTGGGTAACTTCCCCGGAAAGGACACCGAGGAGATCATTGCCGAGTTGTTGAAGGTTGCGCCAAAGGGCCAGGACAAGATCTGGTCGGGTTTGTCTGGCGCAGATGCCAACGAATTGGCGTTCAAGGCTGCATTCATGTGGTACCAGGCCAAGAAAAGGGGCTACGCCACCGTGTTCTCCACCGAGGAAAACGAGACCGTCATGAAGAACGAGGCGCCAGGCTCGCCTGAGTTGGCCATCTTGTCCTTCGAGAGAGCCTTCCACGGCAGATTGTTTGCCTCTGCCTCGACCACGTGCTCAAAACCCGTGCACAAGTTGGATTTGCCTTCGTTCAAGTGGCCCAAGGCGGAGTTCCCCTCGTATAAGTACCCATTGGACCAGAACGAGGAGTCCAACCAGAAGGAGGACGAGAGATGCTTGGCCATTGTTGAGAACCTCTTGAAGTCGTGGAGCGTGCCTATTGCCGCGGTGTTGATCGAGCCTATCCAGTCGGAGGGCGGCGACAACCACGGGTCCAACGCTTTCTTCCAGGGCTTGAGAGACTTGACCTTGAAGTACGGGTCTCTCTTGATCATCGACGAGGTCCAGACCGGTGTGGGCGCCACAGGCAAGTTCTGGGCGCACGAGCACTTCAACATGTCGCCTGCGCCAGACATGGTGACCTTCTCCAAGAAGTTCCAGTCCGCAGGGTACTACTTCCACGACCCGGAGATTGTGCCAAACGTCGCATACAGACAGTTCAACACGTGGTGCGGAGACCCAGCCAGAATGATCTTGGCGGGCGCCATTGGCCAGGAGGTTGTCAAGCACGACTTGGCTGCAAAGGCCGCGCAGGTGGGCGACTACTTGTACGGCAAGTTGGAGACGGTTTTCGCCAAGTACTCGAACTTGGTCACTGACTTGAGAGGCAAGGACCGTGCCACGTTCATTGCGTGGTCGTTCAAGGACGCGTCGTTGAGAAACAAGTTTTTGGCCGACATGAAGACCGTGGGTATCAACATCGGAGGATGCGCCGAGGACTCTGTGAGATTGAGACCCACATTGGTGTTTGAGGAGAAGCATGCCGACATTTTGGTGGCGGGCGTCGAGAAGATCTTGTCGGGCTACTAGGTTATAGAGGAAAGGAAAAGGATACAAGAAAGCGTAGGGAAAGATGTAAAATGGGTAAAAATGGGTAAGGTTAAGATGGGAAACGGAGAGAGTGGAACTGAACGAAAAAGCTCTCAATGTAGAGGAAGGACAGAGAAGAAATGGCCATTATTTCCATTGGAAATGGGCTCTCATAAAACAAGAAAGGATTCGCTTCAGCGAATTTTTATTCTTTTCCGCAATCCCTCTTCTCCCCAGTTTACCTTTTTTTTCAAGTTCTTTTTTCGCTGCGTCTGTTTCTTCCAATTCCACTTATCTTCTGTCTATCTCGGAGGTGCAGTCGACCCCGGACTTCGCGAAATATGCGATCTATCATTTTTCAATTTTCGTCAACACAAAAGTGCCAGCCGGTCCCCTAAAATTTACTTACGAAAAACTCCAAAATCTACTTGTCTGACTTCTCTTTCATCATGGAGCTACATCAGAGTGACCATTTCAGTCGCTTCAAACACTATGTCAAGCGAGACTCAAACTCTTCGCTCATAGCTGGAGGTATAGCCGGAGCCGTGTCGAGAACCATAGTTTCGCCGTTTGAACGAGCAAAGATCTTGCTCCAATTGCAGGGGTCAGAGGCCCAGAAAGCATATAAGGGCATGTTCCCGACAATTTGGAGGATGTACAAGGACGAAGGATGGAGAGGCTGGTTCAGAGGAAATACGCTAAATTGCGTGAGAATAGTCCCCTACAGCGCAGTGCAGTTTGCAGTTTTCGAAGAGTGCAAGTTGCTCTTGTTACTGTGGAAGACCGGCCCAAATGCCAAATTGACCGAAGTCGATCGGTTATTGGCGGGCTCAGTTGGGGGCATTGCCTCAGTCGCAGCCACTTACCCACTAGACTTGGTGAGAGCCAGAATTACCGTGCAGACGGCCTCCTTGTCGAAATTGAACAAGGCAAAGTTGGTGAAAGCACCAGGCGTGTGGGATACTCTCAGAGATGTCTACAAAAACGAAGGTGGAGTGAGAGCTCTCTACAGGGGAATAGTGCCCACGACTATGGGAGTGGCGCCCTATGTTGCAATCAATTTTGCGCTCTACGAGTACTTGAGGGACTCCATGAACCAACTGAGAACATATGACTTCTCCAACCCGTTGTGGAAGCTCAGCGCTGGTGCGTTCAGTTCCTTTGTGGGTGGAGTATTGATATACCCACTAGACTTGCTAAGAAAACGGTACCAGGTGGCCAGTATGGCAGGAGGAGAGTTGGGGTTCCAGTACAACTCAGTGAGTCATGCGTTGGTGACGATCTTCAAGAAGGAGGGCTTCTTTGGCGCATACAAGGGCCTCACTGCGAACTTGTATAAAATTGTTCCGTCGATGGCAGTGAGTTGGTTGTGTTATGACTCGTTGAGAGATGCGATAAAGGAGTGGTAATACGGGAGTCGGGAGTCAGAAGCGAGAAACCAGACACAAAACGATTGCATAAAGTTCGTTCAAAGCGTGGCCATTATGAGCGATCTAGACCACCCTGACGGTGGAAATATTCAATAGAGCAATAATATAGAGCTAGAGAAGAACAGAAGGGAATGTCGGTGTTGGTGCTGGTCGACTTCCTTACTTACCACAGGTGGTGACAAAAACACGAAAACAACTGAAAAATAAGAGGAAAAAAGCAGAAGGTTTCCTTTAAGATGAATTCGAAGATGAATTCGAGAACTGGAGAGCATTTCTTTCTGAGCGACCCTTTTATTCCTGTTGAAATCTGTGACTGCCCATCCCCCTCGCAGTTTCGCAGCTTAATTGTTTCTCACCACCATCCTCCACCATTGGAAAAGATCCACAACGAAAGCAAAAAACTCCCACTTTGAAAATTCCACCCCAGCCCAATCTCCAAACCCAAACTCTCCAACTTCCCTAAGATTTCCTCCAAACTGCTCCCTTCTTCCTTTTCCCCTCTGCTCAGTCCCCATTCACTTCCTGCACACAACCCCAATGTCAGCCAACCACGTTTGGCATATACTTCGCACGTATGATACGATCTAAAAAAACCTCGAGTATCTACTACAACCCACCGAAATGAGACCAACACAAACCTTGTTGAACGCCGCCAGAAAAAACGCCAGCAAGAACTCCGTCCCTGTTGAGATGTACCCATTGTTTGCCGCCGTCGGTGTTGCCGTGGCTTCTTTGGGCTACTTCACCTACAGACACTTTGCCTACGACCAACAGTTGAGATTGTGGAAGAACCCCGACTTGTCCAACTTGGATGCCGTGTTGAACAAGGCTGCCAAGGAGGAGAAATCCGAGTAAGCGCAAATTTTATATTCAGAATGCATGGGCCGGTGCCGTATATGTACATGTAGAAATGGGGGAGGAAGAACATGAGAATTGAAGGAACAGAACGAAAACGGAAAGAAAACGGTGATTGAGGACGAATTGGATGGATGTGACTGAACAGAGACGGAAATCCAGAAATGCAAACGATGAAGCAGTCAAACGGTCCCTCTTTACTCATTCATTCTTTGACCATGCCACTTCTCTTTTAATCCGACATCATCTCCCTGAAAAAAACGACCCTCCCAATCTCTTTCCACCCTCCCTGACTTTTCTCGTCTGTCCCCTCTTCGTCTTCTTCCTAATCTCTGATGTTTGAGTAGTAGTTTGTGACTTCGCTGATATCGTCAAGAAGCTCGATGGTCTTGCTCAAGGACTTCTCCAACTCCTCTGGGTAGTCAACCTCGGTGTCTGCGTTAGCAATGTACACAGTCTTCGAGTCCCTCAACTTGTACCCCCTCTCAGATAAAGCATTGGATACAGAATTCACGTCTGACGGATCCGCCACTATTCTGAAAAGTTGCTCTCCAGGATATTCCTCCTCGGGGTCTGCAAATTCCTCCACGTCTTCGGCACCAATGTCTATGGCCACCTCCAACACCGCATCGAGATCCTCGTCCTTTTCGAGCGGGTCAAACAAGATCTCTCCCTTCCTTTGGAACATATACTGACAGGGACTCATCAGCGCATTGAATTTCGACATCGCGTGCTTCACCAACCCCACGGTACGGTTTTTGTTGTCCGTATTGGCCTCCACAATGAATGCAACTCCTCCCGGGCCCATGAACTCGTAGGTGACCTCGAAAGTTGCAGCTCCGTCGTTTGAAAGCTCCCCGGTGCCTCTTTTTACGGCATTCTCGATAATTTTCTTTGTGACGTTCAATTTTTTGGCTTTCTCCATCAAAGTCAAAAGCTGGGCGTTACCTTCAACGCCTCCAAGCTTCACGCTGGTTGTAATTCTGGTGGCCATGGCGTATGCCTCTTTGGATTTTTTGGCGTCGTTTTTCGCCTTGTCGTGGCGGATGTTTTGCCATTTTGAGTGGCCAGCAAGCAATGGCGCGGTTGTGTGGATTGTCCTGGCCGATTTGGGCACGTGAAGTCTGAGTGCTTGAACGAACGACATTGGGCTGTTAAACATGGAAATAGTTAACAGTGGTAGCTTTGGCTGTGAAAAGTCACGTGATTAGGATACAGAAAGAGAGAACACCAAGAGGGGACAATATATATTGAGAAAAGCGACAATTAAGTCAATTCTAGTGAGAGTTTTCGACTTATGATATTTTTCACATTTTCGAAAAGTGTCTCCAATTTACACTGGTGTATTTCCATACTCTCGATTTGGGGGAAAGTGCGAAAAGTTGAAAATGTATGTGAGAAGTACTTAACTATGGTGGGAAGTGAGGGCAGAGCTCCAAGCAAAAAACACCAAATTGTCTCCAAAAATCCGAAAAACAATTTTTTTCATTTATTCCAACTACAAACAAAACAAAAACCCTCTTTACATAAAATCAACAGAACTCACCACCCAACTTCCCAACACCTCTCCCACCTTATTAGATATCGGTCAAGTGCGTGGTTCTGGCACGACCGCTCCGATTGATATCGCTAATTCACACCCAATCTCACACTAGCAAAACCACCAATTCATAATGAGCGGCAACGAAGCAATGGGCAAACGCACTTTGCTTGCGGTGATTGCCGATGAAGATTCAGTCACAGGCTTATTATTGGCAGGCGTGGGCCAGGTGTCCAGTGAGCCAGGAAAAGAGCTGAACTTCTTAACTGTGGTGCCAGGCAAGACCTCGGTTGAGCAAGTTGAAGAAGCATTTGACCAATTTACAAGCGAGAGAGACGATATTGCGATTTTGTTGATCAACCAGCACGTGGCGGACTTGATCAGGTATAAAGTTGAAGCGTACACCAATGCATTCCCAGCCATATTGGAGATTCCTTCCAAGGACCATCCATATGACCCAGAAAAGGATCTGATCTTGAAGAAAGTGAGAAGACTTTTTGGAGAGTAGACACGAATACAGAGAAAATACGAGAGATTTGTAGAAATTTGTAGAAATTCATTGAGATTTGTGGTAATTGGATTATGGGTGGTTAGCGAGATAGTGGACCCAAAGAGATAGGTTTGAATACAACAACCAATAACTTTCACTCAAGTTTACATTCTTCTTTACAATCCTCTCAAACTCAAGCATCTCGAACTATTGCGCTTTTATTCTGCTACTTCTTCCCCGTCTTCTTCTTCTTCTTGTTCTTCTTCTTTGCTGCTGGTTTGCTCCCGTTGGTTTCCTTCTCCTCAGCAACATCCTCATCTTCCGCAGCATCTTCAACAGCTTCCTCGGTAGTTTCCTCTCCCTCCAATTCCTCGGCATTCTCAGCATTCTCGGCATCTTCAACTTCGTTTACATCATCAGAGGAACTCGCTGGAACGGAAACCTGCGCTTCTTCCTTGACCTGCTCGGTGATGCTCCCAATCTTTTCCTCTGCTTCCTGCTCAGTAAGCGAAACTTCCGCATGCCCGTCAACCGGCGCGCTTATGCCAATTTCTTCGGTTTCGGTGTCGGCAATATTTGAAGCAGTGTTGGGCGCTATGGAGAGCTCCTCATCAACTGCAGCGACTCGCGCCTCCTTTGGCTCTTCCTCGGCCTCCGTATCCACTTTTGGCTCTGCAGAATCGCCAAGATCGACATTCTGGAACTCTGTGGCATTTTTCTCCACCGGATCAGACTCTGTTTCTTTACTCTTGTCGGTCTCTTGCTCGACTTTCTGCGCAACTTCCCGAACAGGCTCCGACGACTCAAACTTTTCCGAGTTCTCTGGCTCTTTGGTCTCAGCAGCTTCTGTGTCTTCATCCCCACTTTCAGCTTCTTCCTTTGCGGTTGGCTCTATTCTTTCTGGCTTCGTTTCCTCTGGCTCCTCCTTTGGTTCTTTTGGCTCTTCCGCTGCATCACTTAATCCCTCCTTTGCTTCGCCTCCAGACTCCTTGCTCTCATTCTCGCTCTCGTCCTTTGCGGGTGGAGCTGGCGCCTTTTGCCAGTAGTTTTTAGCGAAGATCTCAGGCAAGGCACAATCCTTGACGTAAAAGTCCCTAACACCAACAATCCGTCTCTCTCTTTCACAAGCCTTCAACCATTCTGGTCTGATTATCGGGATGTTCATCTCGTTTGCCCTCAAAAACTCCGGATTCTGCTTGTTCTCTCTCGTCGTGATGTAATGTGTGGTGTCCACTTTCAACTTGTCCTGAGCAGGGTAATGTGCACCCATGTTCTTCAACGTGGCCTGGATGTCATCCACTGTGAAGTGCTCGTTGGGTGAAATGTCACCCAAACAAACGGTTATTCCAGATAGATCCGTCATCTTATGTGTTTTTACCTCAATTGTTTCAGACAGGTAAGCTCCTGCGGTGGTGTCCAATTTCAACTGGAACTGGAACGATTTGTCGATCGGAAGCCCCGACAATTTCGTTGTGCGGTTTGTGAGCGGCTGCGGAATCGTCCCGAGCTTTTTACCGTCCTTGAACAACACCAAGTTTTTGAGTGACGCCGTTCCCAATTCCAACTGGTCCCATTCCAAGACACAAGAAGTTTGGGTGACGTTTTTAATGTTCAAGATTGGATTCTGGGGCAAGTTTTTACCGAAAGTGGCCAAGATCTCGTCTTGAATAGCTTGGAACTGCTTCTCTTCCTCTTGTTCTGTTTCCAAGTCTCTGTCGCACCTGATTTTCACAATTGACCCGGATTTCACGCCATTGGGCAACAAAATCGTGGGGAATTCAATGAGATGGTGGTCTTTGGTCAATAATAGAGCCAAGGAGGCATCGAGTTTCCCCACAGTGAGAGAAACTTCAACCATTGCCGAATATGAGTTTGAGTTTAGTGTTAACGCGAGTTGTGGTGGTGGGGAGGTACGGGTGTATACGTAGTCATTAGCGATTAGCGGGCTTAGCAGTGAATATTAGTATATGTGCCCCATGGAGATCGAACGAAGGAACTGAAACTGAAGATCTGCCCAAGACCAGATTCTAGTCTCAATTCAAATTTCATTTCAATTCGGAAGCTCAAAATTTGATTCTTCCAGTTCCAATTTTTTCTTTTCTGCCCAAAATTCTTCCTTTCTTAGAATATACCCATGGCTCGGAGGTCGTCGTTGATCTCCTCGGATGTGGCCCTTCGAAGTATTAGCTCTTCTGCTGGGAAGTGCCCTGACTCCATCAATTCCGTAGACACCCCGCATGGAATGCCATGGAATTCTGTTAATCCGTTCAAAACGCCCAATTGCTCGTTGAACTTATTGCGCTGGTTCACCAACTCTATGAGCGTGTTCTGTTTGAGCAATTTCTTGTTCATCGTAGAGTTTTCCTGCGCGTAGTCGCCATTGGCAAACACGGCCCTCTCGTCTGTGATTGTCGGGATTGCAGTGAAGTTGCAGTCCGGAACCACGGAGTCCAAATAGTTCCGCTCACGGTTGATCTTGTACCACAGCGACGTTGTCTTTGTCACCATGTCGTTTTTCATGTCCATGATGTCTCTCAAGAAGTTCTGGTGGATCGCCGTGCGCGTGGCCACTGTCTCGTTGTTGATGCACTTCAAGCTGTAGTTGAGCGTCAGATTGGCCAATTTGATGTTGTCCTGGTAGAACTCGTTCACCTTGAAGTAGATCTGTAGGAGCTCCGGGTGCAGGCCGTCAAGACATAGCTGCAACTCGTTCTCAAGTAGGGCAAGCTTGTCGTGGTATAGTTTGTCTCGGAGCTGTGCGAAGTCCGTCTCAATCAGCACTAGTTCCTCCACTGCCTGCTTTCTCTGCTCGTCGAAATCGGCGTCGAGTTCTTCCTCTTCCTGTTCGTTTTCTGAACCCTCTGGCGTTCCGGCTTGAGTCTCGGCTAGGTCTGCGGCCTCGGCCTCCTCCTGCTCGGCCTGTTCCTCCTGCTCCTCCTGTTTCACCACGTCTTCCACGTCCGCCTCCACATCGGCATCGGCGTCGGCCTCCAACTCCGCATCCGACGTCTCTGATTGGCTAATTCCTCCATTCTGAACATCCTCAGACTTCTCGATCACAGATGTGAGCTCGAGGGCCTCGGTTGCCAGCTCCGTTTGTGCAATGTGGTGTGCCTTCACTTTTTTCTCCGCTTCTGCGATTTCAGCAGGCTCCAGCTCGTCCAACTCGCCCGGAACAGCGGTGTTCGTCCCGGTGTAGGACTCTGCGTCTCCGTTCTCGGTTTCCTTTGTCTTGTCGTCGTCGTTGCCGTCATCCACTTCCGGAGCAGACTGGTCACTTTCTAATTTCGGTTTTTTCTGTTCTGTTTCCTCGTCGTCCGTGTCAAGCTCGCGCTTCACGCCAGGTGAGCCAGTTTCCGCGCTCCCGTTGAGTTTCGGGGGCGAGTTCGGGAGCTGCTCGGAGACAAAATCGTCCAGGTCGTCAGAGTCAACTTCCTGGAGTCTGGCCAACTCCGTGAGCTCTGAAAGAGCGTGCAAGTCCGAGACTTTGTCGCCCAGGGCCGGATTGGCGTCGTCTAGAAAATCCATCTTGTCTGTTTCCGCTTCCAGCTCGTCGTCGCCCAAATCGCTGAGTTCTGAGCTTTCGTAGGAATCTCCAGAGTGTTTCCTGTTGTCGAGACTGGAAAGTCCAAATGGCGGAGGAGATGTTCCGATGTCGGTCAAGGGAGAGTCCTTTGTAGTTGTGTTTTCGTTTTTGGGCAGCGGGGAAGTTTCGAAGTTGGATTCAGGGTTTGAGTTGTTTTCGGCGTCTGGATTTGGAGGTCCATGTAAAACGGGCATTGTCGTTGCGGTTTAAGGGAAGTCAGTCAGTTGGATGCAGCCGCTTGGATTTGGTTGTGAGTTTCTAATGTGGAAAAATTTGAATTGATATGTTTGGATGGAAATGGGTGGAGTGGTAATTTGTAGAGATTGTACCGATACTGGTAGACAGTACACCCGTGCACCAGGTGAGTGCATCAGACTTTTTGGGGGAGGTGTCTTTGTGTGCAGGTTGAAATGATACTACGGGAAACATAGTAAAGTTGGTGTGTGGTTGGCATATGCAGGTGTAACATGTGGAGTACTCAGAGAAGGTGAGACCTTTCAGAATATAGAATGAAAACTTTCATTTTTTGACTCGAAATATCAAATTTCAGATATTGAAAAGTCATATTGACAGATTTAGGTTTGGAAATTTCGTTCTTTTTGGTGGGTTGGTCTGGTGTTTCTGTGAACTGGGAAGACACTAAACGTCACAATCGATTTCACAATTTCAGCGATGAATCTTGAACAAAATAATCTGATATCAACAAATCTCAGCAGCAATGACCCAAATCAGCTGACTTTTCTTTTTTCTTGTTGCTTCACCCTCAATTTCCACCCTACCTGGCTCCCCACTACACCCGTACACCAGGCCATAAATTTTATAGAGATGAGATGGGCAGTCTGAGCTTCACTCCAACTGCTCATCACATGTCTGCATTCTCCAACTTGTTTGGCAGCGCCAAAATCGACAAGGATGTTGACTCCATACTTAAGTCATCCACTGGTCCTGTTTCCAGACAGGACTTGAAGGCCCGAACTGTCATTGAAGTTCCCAAAGTGGAATCCTCCAGTGAGGAAGAACAGGAAGAGGAACAGAAGGAGGAAGTGAAGTCGGAGAAAAAACAAAGGAAGGAAAAAAAGAGAGAGGCCAAGAAGAAGGAGGAGAACGAGGAGTTAGAGTCGCAGTATTTCTCCAAGATTCTTGAGGAGGACAAAAAGAATGAAAAGAAGGATGAAAAGAAGGAAGAAACGAAGGAAAAGGAAGAAGAAGAAACAAATGACGACAAGGACTCAGAGTCAGAGTCTGAAGACGAAAAGAAACTGAAAAAAGAGTCCAAGGCCAAGTCTGTAGATTTGAAGGAAGAGGAACTTGACAAGGCCGAACGCACAGTGTTTGTGGGAAACGTCTCGAATGGCGTGATCACCTCCAAAGCAACATACAAGCTCTTCAAGAAATTGTTCACCAGCATCGGAAAAGTGCAGTCTATCAGATTCCGGTCGATTGCATTCGACGAGGCAGTTCCCAGAAAAGTTGCATTTGTGAAGAAATCTTTGCACAACACCAGAGACACGGTGAACGCATACGTTGTTTTCAAAGAAAAAGAGCCATCGAGAAAAGCCAGCGGGAGATTGAACGCCACTGTGTTTGACCACCACCACATCAGAGTTGATCACGTGACGCACCCAGCACCCAAGGACAACAAGCGGACGATTTTCGTTGGCAACTTGGATTTCGAGGAGACCGAGGAGAAGTTGTGGAGGTATTTCAACTCGAAAACCGGCGACGATGTCGAGGCCGTCAGAGTGGTCAGAGACCTGAAAACCAACTTGGGCAAAGGTTTTGCTCTTGTGCAGTTCAGAGACACCTTGAGTGTTAACAAGGCCTTGCTTTTGCACGACAAGCCAATGACTTTTGGCGACGAAGAGGAAGGAAAGGACGAAGAGAAGGACAAGAAAAAGAAGCCCAGAAAACTCAGAATATCCAGAGCAAAGTCGCACGCCAAACCTTCGGAGCTCTCACCCAATCACATTGCCAATGTGCGCAAGAGCAGACTGCCACGAACACAATTGAACGACGACCAAAAGACAAAGTTGGGTCGTGCGAGGACGCTTTTGGGTAAGGCAGACAGAAGCTCTGCGGGAAGAATGGTGGTGGAAGGAGCGAGAGCACAAAAGGGCCAGAAGATCAAGGGTATCAAGGGCTTGAAGACTGCACAGGGGAAAGTCAAGAAGCCCAGAATCACAGACAGGTCGTTGAAGTTCAAGAAAGACAGGGCCCAGTTCAAGGAGTTGGCCAAGAAGTAATTGCATGATAAGGGAGTTAGACAGTGTAGAGTTGGGAGAGGGAGTAGGACGCACAGGACTGGAGGAGTCAGTAATCGGAGAAAAGAGAGACTCAAATATTCGCTTGATTTCTTTCTCCAAAATTTCTCAGAAACTCCTGAAATTCAACTCCTGGCTCATTTGGGTGCAACTGGCACACATTGGTGTCCCTGTATGCGCGCATTTGACGCACCGCGCGTTATCTCCATAGCGCCACACATACGTCAGGCTCAGCTGCGGCAGCATGCACCGGAACGAAGAAGGGAGCAAAACAAGACAAAACGAAAAACAAAACAGCCAGAAAATGGTGGCAATTCGCACTTCTTTATATATTCCCCAAAAATGCTATTTATAGTTCCACCTCCACCTGTGTGTGCCCAGCACCGTGATGGTTACACGCCCCCGCATGCACTACCTCCGATAAGGAGCCGTATATTATAAGGACCTGCCACCCCGGTTTTTCACACCCACAAATTTTTTTACAACCAATGGGCTCGTCGACTTCAAAGCAGTACGCCGACCAATCAGACTCCGAGGAGATCTACAACGAGAAAATCCAGTACTCGGACTTGACCAACTTGGTCAGCGGGTTGGACTTGAATGCCCACACCTCAACTGCTCAGCCAATTACCGTGGCCAACTTGTCCTCGTGGGAACTGAAGTTATTAGCCGATCCCAAAAACAGATTGGTGCAGAATGCCTTGGCAAACAATGACATTGCCAAGATCATCGCTACCAGCGGTTCGGCGTTGTCGTTGCAGGACAGGTTCTTCTTCAATGTGGAGGTGGACACCATTGGGTCACCTTCGTTTTTGAACAACCAGAGATCCTCAGGGAGATGCTGGATCTTCGCCACCTGTAACGTGTTGAGATCGCACGTTATCAAGAACTACAACTTGGACCCGGCGACGTTCCAGTTGTCCCAGAGCTACTTGTTCTTCTACGACAAGTTGGAGAAGGCCAACTTTTTCTTGGAGAACGTGATTGACACCGCGGACGAGGAGTTGGACTCGAGATTGTTGCAGTTTTTGTTTTCCGGGTCAGTCAGCGACGGCGGCCAGTGGGACATGATTGTGAATGTGATTGAGAAGTACGGATTGGTGCCCAACGAGGTTTTCCCTGACAACGCGCAGGCAATCTCGACTACGGACTTGAACTACTTGTTGGCAAACAAGTTGCGTGAGTATGCGTTGGTGTTGCGGAAATTGGTGAAGCTGGGCTCGCTGAAGGAAGAAATCACTGGAGTCAAAAATGCCTTCAACAGAGAGATGTACAACATCATTGCGTTGTCATTGGGCACTCCTCCTAAACCCGAGGACTCGTTCAAGTGGGAGTTCAAGGATAAAGCCGGCAAGTACCAGTATTTCGAGACTTCCCCACTCGACTTCTACAAGAGCCACGTGAAGTACGACGTCAGCAAGAGATTCTCGTTGCTCAACGACCCCAGAAACGAGTACAACAAATTGTACACCGTGGACAGATTGAACAACGTGTTTGAGGGGAAGCCAATTGAGTACGTGAACTTGGACTTGCCGGTGATCAAGAAAGCTGCCATTGCCATGTTGAAGAACAACGAGCCCATTTTCTTCGGGTCCGACGTCGGCAAGTTCATCAATGGCACCACGGGCGTGTTGGACACGGGCGCGTACGACTACAGCTTGGCGTTCAACACGCTGATGAAGATCTCGAAAAGCGAGAGGTTGCAAACTGGCTCCTCGGCCATGACGCACGCCATGGTGATCACAGGTGTTCACTTGGACCCGGAGTCTGGCGCTCCTGTGCGCTGGAAGATCGAGAACTCGTGGGGCGACGCGGTGGGAGACAAGGGCTACTTTATGATGACGGATGCGTGGTTTGACGAGTACGTGTTCCAGATTGTGACAAGCAAGAAGTACGTGGACAAGACGGTTTACGACTTGTGGAAGAAGAAGGAGTACGTGGTGTTGCCATTCTACGACCCCATGGGAGCGTTGGCCTGAATACTGAAGCGGAGAATATTTGTGAGAATATATGATGTGAGAAAGTGCTGTAAAGGTAAATGTGTAGGCGGTGAGAGAAGTGAGAAAGAAGTGAGACACATAAGTTGGTCTGAGAAATCAGGCAAAAAAGATTTCAAACTCTGAGAAGATTTTGATCCAATAAGACAAAATACATGAGGATTCCATATTACTTTCATTAACTTTCTTTTCTGTATTTCGAAATCACGTCTCTCACTTGACCTCTCGTCTCACCTACTGCTTCCCTGAACTCCTGCAGATACGCGTTCTGGACAAGTACACTATTTACCTGATTTCAGAAAGCTATAAATAAGACCATTCCCCCATGGTCGAAACCAGCCTGAGAAATCGCTCCTCGACGATCTCGCTCTTCCCCTTGCTTTCGCTGCTGCTTCTAGACTCGCAGTACAATGACCTCCTAGACAACTTCACCAGAGCGTCCACCACATCGGAGTTGGCCAAACTAGTCGAGCAAATCGACTTGAACTCGCAAAATTTGGACTCTGAGCTCGCACGATACGTTTCGTTGGCGTCTAAAAAACACACACAGCAAATCTCAGCGGTAGAGTTGAGCCGAGCAAAATTATCGGGCGCCATAGCCAACTCCAGCGAGTTGACCACAGTTTTCACTTCTGCCAACGACTTGGGCCACTCATTGACATCGAAAATCAAGGCCTTGGACCAGGAAATTGGTAACGTCAACTCCACCTTGGATTTCGTGACCGATGTCCAGACTTTGAAGAACAGCATAAACCAGATCCAATACGCTATAGACAAGCAGAACTGGGAGGCGGCGGCACAGGGGATCCACACCATCAGACACAAATTAGCCGCCAATTTGGTGAATGGGAAATTTGCTCTGGTGGTGATCCCATCGCTGGACATCCCGGAGTTGCCAACTCCTACAATTGACAAGTGGATAGAGGATCTCAAGGAAGAGTTCCAAAAATTGTTCAACGACGCGGCCAAACGGCGCTCTGTGCCTGAAATATCAAAATACTTCCAGTTGTTTCCCTTAATTGACCAAGAAGAAGTCGGTTTGAGCTGCTACTCCAAATTCATATGTCTGATCATCACCGACACCTCGCGGTCACTAGTCAATTCTGCATCTCAGGGAGAATCCTCGGGGAAACCCGGGGTTTATGCTTCGGTGACAACCAGTCTTTTCGAGTCTGTGTCCATGATGTTGTCGCAGCACACGCCTTTGATAAATAAGCATTATGGTGAGCTGTACCCGAACGCTATAGTGTATGTTGTGCAGAAAATCCAAAGGGAAATCGACTCGCAGATCGGCTTGATTGCCGACACGTTCTATGACACCAACAGAATCGACAAGGTCATCTCCGACATCAAGTTGCACCAGTTTACTGCACTCAAGAGGAAGGTCATCACAGACACCGATGAACAGGGCAACAACGAGGTGCTAGATACGGATTTGGTGTCGATTGTCGAGGTGGGCGACATTGTGCACGAGTTTTCGGCGATTTTGCACCACTGGCTGCTCTACTGCAAATTCATTGTGCTGAAGTACTTTCACGAGACCGACGACGGCGGACTCGTACTTCCGCAGTTGCTCGTGAACTCCCACTTCAACAAAAAGATCCAGAATAAGTACTTGCCTGCATTCGAGCAGCTCTACACGTTCTACTTCCGGCGCTCGTTGGAGAAAGCCATTGCAATTGAGGAGATTCCTCTGTTGGAGCCCTATTTGTTTGTGACAAAGGAACTGAAACTGCCAGAGCAGGCACCAGTGTCGTCTGTCATTGAGGATGTCACGTTGGTGTTCAACAACACTTTACGGAATGTCTTGGACTCGTCTCAGCCTTCCACAGTCAAGAAGTTTGTGACTGACTGCTACAAGGTCATCCAGACAGATTTGCTCAACGGTTTCATTCAAAAAGCTTTGCAAGAAAATCAGCCTCGCTACAACACCATGCTCATACTCAAAGTACCAACTTCCGCAAACGGAATCCTTAGCGGATCCGGGAGTCCTGCTGCTTCCCGGACAGGGACTCCTGCGCCGGAATCCATGACGGGATTCTTGAAAGGCGCGTCAAGTGCCTTGGGAAATGTGGTTGGACAAGGTTCAGCGATGGTTTCGGGCGCAGCTCCAGGATCTGTGGCCAACAACCCGAAATTGCTAAATTATGTGATTTACTTGAACACTGTGGCCAGCGGACAAGAGTTTTTCGTGCAGATCATTACTAATTTGACAAAGAGAAACCCCAACTACTTGAAGGGAAACTTCCCCTTTGGCATTGACGAGGAGAAGATCACCAATATCATCAACTCCGAGCTTTTGGAGCCGTTTGTGAGTGCCACCAACAATATCATCAAACACTCGCTCTTGAACTTCTACAATGTCTCTTTGAAAAGCAAAGTGTCGCTGATGGTGTTTGAGTGTTTCCCCGAGGCGAGTGAGACGAATTACATTGTCTACTCATCGGCAGCTTTGAACGACCCACTGACAATCTTGAAGTTCAAGCAGCTGTGGGACTCCGTCATACAACCATACAGACAGACCTTCCACAAGACCTTGGTGTACGACAAATTGCTCAGGTTGTTGGTGGTGAACATTGCCAGCATGGTGGAGAACAAGCTCATGACTGTTTTGAAGAAGTTCAAGATAAACGAGCTTGGGGCATTGAAGTTGGACAAGGATCTTTCGTTTGTGATCAACGAGGTTTGTGAGGACGATTACGAGCTCAGAGAGAAGTTTGTGAGGGTCACGCAATTGGTGTTGTTGGTCGGTATGGATAACGAAGAGTACGAGCTCAGTTCGTACAAGGGCAGCGAGAACGAGTCAGGCATAAACTGGGTGTTGACTCCGCTCGAGAGAAAACAGATCCGGAGATTCAGAATCTGATGAGGGAAGCAGTACGGGAGAAGAGAAGTAAAAGGTTTTTCAAAAAAGTTTGGAATAAACTACGGCCATCTATGGATGCATGAACATGACATTGCTATATAATGGGTTCCATATATATTTACTCCAAGAGACATTCAACCCCTCTCAACACCATCATTGAAACGTCTTCAACGAATTTCAGGATCATCCCATACAAATGCTATTTTTGGTATTGTGCTTTCATTAATACATTCACTCGATTCCACTTCCCGTTTTCTCCTGTTCCTGTTCCTCTTGGCTCTAGTTCCTCTTCACCTCCGTAATTGGCTGGTCATAGGAGATCTTCTCCAACTCCCTGGTTTCTCCCTTGATCAATCTCTTGTACTCCACACGAAGCTTAGGCGGGAGATTGTCAAACTTAGGATGGCTGTAGTCACACTCGTACCCCTTGGGGCAGAATCCTGTTAAGTAAAGCGGACACATGATCTTGCGCACGTGTCTGTTGGGGCAACTTGGACCCTCGGGGCAAAATCCCTTCTCATATTGCAGGCACTCGGGGATTTTCTGTTGTGGGTCAATGTGCAAGTATAAACACTCTGGCGTCTGAGTGCAATAGCCGTTTTTCGAGTAGAACAAACACTCGGGCATTTTCCGCAAGTTATACTCGTGCAAAAACTCGCAGTGGTCGTTTTTCTTACAAAGTCCTCTCAACCAATGTTTGCAGACGATTTTGTTGTTGTACATCGCAGGAACATGTTTGTTTGGGCAGAATTGTCCATTGGGGCAAGAATCTGGCTGGTTTTGCCTGTAAAATTGGCAAATGGGTCTGTCTGGATCTAGACCGAAGTTGAATTCTTTTCGAAGGAAGGTCTCGAATTTGAATCTTTTGTTTTTAGTGTCTGGATGGATCACTGGGTTTAGACGAAGCATGGTGATGATTATTAATGGAGTAGTTGGAGGTTAAGTATGGTGAGAGTGTGTGCAGGCATGTGACATAGGTCACGTGATGTATCCGGAATTGTGACCTATGCTTTCACGACGAGCAGGCGATCATTGAACTTGATTAGTCATTACTGACATTGCGCCTGTTTGGCTGTGGCACATGTGCTGCCATCTCCTTTTGCATTTGCTTTATGAGTTAAGATCCACCTGCATGCAGCCCCATATTCGATACTCGCCGGCCGCCAATTGAAGTCTCTTGTTGATGTACTGCAGAAAACCACAATCGTCGCCGCGCGGGCCATACCGCTAATAACTTGCAGCACTCATGGGGTCAGCAATGGGCGCCAATAATCAAAAGAATGAGCGGAAAAACTGGAGGAAACATCGCCTCCCTATATACCCCAGAGACACGTGCACGGGCTGCGAACCATATGTATATATATATGTATAACCCTATCCCCCCTCCCCGTGCAAACCACGTGGTTGCCTTATCATCATCCAGTCTGCAGGCCGCACTCATCAATTGCCTTCTTTAACCTGCATTGTTCTTCCTTATTTGAGCCGGTCAATTAGCTGGACGGTAATAACTTCCCGTGGAAAATGTCACAGAGCACTTCTCCCTCAGAAGCCCAGAAGATGCTTTTTGGCAATAAGTTGGAGCTGGAAATTTATCCGCCCTGGAAAGATTATTATATCAACTACACAAAGCTCAAGAAGCTCTTGAAAGAAGGCGTGATCTTGCAGAATGCCTGGACCGAGAAAGACGAGCAGAACTTTGTGAGTGCGTTGGACTCGGATTTGGAGAAGGTTTACTCGTTTCAGCTGAACAAATTCGACGAATTAAACGAATACTTAAACGAATTGCAGGCTGCTACGGAATCTCCAACGGCCAGCTTTGACGTCCAGACCTTCTCGGGGAAATTGGAGCTGGTGTTGAATTTGGCGCAGGAATTGAACCATTTCCAGAGATTGAACTATACTGGTTTCATCAAGATCGTCAAGAAACACGACCGCTTACATTCGAACTACTCGGTGAAACCATTGCTCAACGTCAGATTGAAGAGCTTGCCTTTCCACTCCGAGGATTACTCTCCGCTTTTGTTCAAAATCAGTGCGTTGTTTCAGTTTTTGAGAGATAACTACGATGTGGACCAATCGTTGCTGAAATTGAGCTCCTTCACCGACGACACAGCCACCGACGGGTTCCAATCTTTCAAGTTTTGGGTGCACCCAGACAACTTGATGGAGGTCAAGGCTACAATCTTGAGACACCTTCCTGTTTTGGTGTACAACAGCAGCGGAGAGCGTGCGTACAACTACCAGGATGAGGATGACGACGAGGATGACGATGACGACGAGGATGACTTGGGAAACTTCTCCAAAAACGATCCAACCATCAACTGCTTGTACTTCGACAATGACCATTTCGACTTGTACAATAACAAGTTGGTGAAAAGTCCCAACGCGTCGACTTTGAGAATCAAGTGGGTAGGAAAGCTCGTGAACAAGCCCAAAATCCACATTGAGAAGAAATCGTTCGAGAAGAACTCGGACACCTACGACGTGGACGAGAAGTTGGAGTTGAAGGAGAAGTATTTGGACTCTTTTGTCAACGGAACCTTCGACGAGGAGAAATACTTGCGGAAATTGGCCAAAAAGGGCGAGTCCGCCGATCTGATTGACGAGACCCAAAAACACATTGACAATGTGTCGAAATTCATCAAAGACAATCACGTGCAGCCTTGTCTCAGAACAACATACAAAAGAACCGCTTTCCAGATTCCAGGCGACGACAAGGTGCGTGTGGTGATCGACTCAGACATTTACTTCATCAGGGAGGACTCATTTGACGAGCAAAGACCAATCAGAGATCCTTCCAAGTGGCACAGGTCAGACATCGACCTGAAAGTAGCACAGCCCTTGTCGCTATTGAGAAAGGGGGAGTTTGTGAAATTCCCATATTCCGAGTTGGAAATCAAGGTCAAGACAAAGAAGAGAGGCAAGAAGCTGCTCTGGATTGATGACTTGGTGCACTCTCACTTGGTGAAGGAAATCCCCAACTTCAGCAAGTTTATTCACGGTATCGCCTCGCTTTTCTTGGAGGACGATAAGTTGGACAACATTCCCTTCTGGTTCAACGAGTTGGAGTCGGACTTGAAAGTCGACCCTCAGCAGGCATACATCGACACCAAGCAGAAGTTGGCTAAGTTGCAAACGGACGAGGAAAACTTGAAGAAGTTCAAGCTGATGTTGGCAAACTCGTCCAATGTCACTGCAGACTACTCGTCGCGGTCCAAATCCTTCTCCGGGTCCATTTTGAACAGTTTCGAGCCATCCAAGCTGGTCGACTCAGATTTAGACACGACTAAAGTCAGCGGCCTCAACACGGTTCTGGAAGCCGCAGTCGAGGACCCTGCTGCCACCTCGGGCGGAGACTTGGACCAGTCTTCTGACGAGGACTACGACGAGGAAGAAGATTTGCCCAAAAACCCCTTGAGCAAGCTTTTGGGGTTGCCCACGACCTTCTCGAAGTTGCTCGATGTTGATTCTGAGGACGAAGAAATTGACTTGCCCATTGGTGTGGCTAAGCCGGAATCATACATTAAGAACGCCGGACCTTTGAAGATCGAGCCCAAAGTTTGGTTGGCCAACGAGCGTACGTTCAACAGGTGGTTGCACGTGACCACGTTACTCTCGACATTGACGTTCATTATCTATTCCAGCACGAGCAGAGCGAATTCTTACGAGTTGGCCACAGCGTTGGCGTACGTATACTTTGCGTTGACTCTCTTCAGTGGAGTGTGGGGCTACTACATCTTCATGAAGAGGAGAACAATCATCATGGAGAGATCCGACAAGCACTTGGACAATGTTGTTGGTCCGTTGATCGTTGCTGTGGGTCTCATTGGCGGGCTCATTGTGAATTTCGTTTACGGGTTCAGATCATTGGCGCAGCAGCAGAAGACAGGGGTTTCCACCACTGGATTGTCGCAGGACTTCTATGAGAGAAATCCGTTGCAGAAAAGCATTTTGGAGTTTGTGTTCAAGCTCGTGGGCGTATAGCCAATAAAAGTTTTGAGAGCAAAATGGGGAGGGAGTGTAAAGAGAATAACAGAGCAGAAGAAAGAACCCAGAAAAACGGAGTAATCTAGAGAAAACAACGCACATCATTAAATCAGTGAGAATTGCAGATTTCTGTTTTTTGAGAATTAGAATTAATAGAGTGCTGTAAACATCTTCTTGTTCCAGTTCTTCATCTCTGTGAGCATTTGATGTGAGCATTCGTATCGCAGTTCTCAGACCTATAAGCACTCAGACCCACGCATCAGCACCACGACACCCTGCAACACAAAAAAAAAGAAATCAAAAGAAAACAGAAAAACACAACTATATAAAGATCAGCTGATCCCCTCCACAAATTCTCTCACCAATTTTTTCTCTTTTCCTCTTCCACCCTCTTTCCCTCTCCTCCCTGTGTCCACGCCTGCATCCTGCACCAGGCCCTAACACGGTATCAACATTTCACTCGCAAAATTAACTTCCAACAATGTCCCTCAATATCTCGCTATACACCGTTTCGGCGGCTTTGGTCTTGGGCCCAGAAGGAAAAAGATTATACGCAAAGTACTACCGCCAACAGGAGTCCAGCCAGCTGTACAAAACCGCCCAGCAACAGGCAACGTTTGAGCTGGCCATATACTCCAAGATCAACAAATTGCACCAGGACGTGATCCTATACGACAACCACTTGATCACGTACAAGCAAACGAACGACGTCATTTTGATTGTCGTCGGCGCCATCAACGAAAACGAACTGATGCTCTACTCGTTGACCAATAATATCAACGAGGCGTTGACCATCTTGTTGGACAATTCTTTGGATAAGGCCACTGTTTTGGACAAGTACGACATGGTATGTTTGTGTTTCGACGAGGCAGTTGACGACGGAGTCGTTTTGGAGATTGACCCGGCGATCATCGTGAGTAGGGTGACGAACCCACCGCTGAACTCGGCGATTGCCAACGACTTGAACTTGCACATTGACATTTCGGAGAAGGGCTTGTTCAATGCGTTGTCGTTTGCAGGTAAGAAGATCAGCGAGCGCTTGCAGCAGGGCTTGTAAGAAGAGAGCGAGAAAAAGGGAAGAAGAAGAGTGAAAAAGGAAGAGGGAGATAAAAGAGAGAGAAGAAATAAGAAGGGAGGAAGAGAGAACGATTCAAATGAGAGATGGCTCTCTTAGTGGAACAACTGACAGTTTTAGTTCATGATGTGCCACCTCCAGTCCATAGGTTGCACCCACCAATAAAGGAAACAGAAAACGAAAAAAAAAAAACCTTAGGAAATCAAAAGTTTTATTAAAGCCTGCCGAGTATAAATAAAAACCTTTTTTCTGTTTCCAAAAATTGAATTATAATTTATCTCCATGAGTCCCTATTCTAACTTGTGCCTGCCCTTTAACGTCTTGCATACAGTGCCACTCACCACAACAGTATTCATTCACTCTAATTCAGTGAACACCAGTTTCTCCCACATTATCATTTCTTTCTTCCCAAAATGGAGGAAAACTTCTACTTTGCGCTTCTCCGAATATCTGTGGCGCAAATTTTAAAGGCGAGCGGTTTCGACAAGTGCAAACCACTGGTGCTCAATGCCGTCACTTCCCTATACATAAAGTACTTGGAGAAGCTACTTTCGAAGTCGAAAAAATTCGCCCAAATACGGTCAAACTGCGCCAACGAAATCCAGGCACAGGACTTGACCCAGGCTTTGCTAGATATTCAGCTCATAAAACCGCTGTCGCTTGAAAGTATCTTGGATCCTCGAGATAATCCAGTTGAGCCAGAACAAGAGTTCAACACGAAGTCCTTGGAGTCGTTTGTGAAGTGGTTGCAGTTTAGTGACAACTACAATACCAGCAAAAGGCTCAGCGAGGTTCCTGTGGGGCTCATACACAACTTGGCTGAGAAGAGGAAAGTGGACAATACTACAGAGACAGACCAGGAGAGAAAGAAGCGGCGCTTGAGGGAGAGACAGGAATACTACAACCAAATTAAGCACGGAGAAGAACAGGGACAGGTTTTGGACCGGTTGGTGGACGACTTGGACGACGACGAGATCACTTCCAATGACAAATTGCTGTGGCTAGCTTATTTGGCCGAGAAAGACTTGAAGTTGGGCCACAATTTCAAGTTTGCGAGCACAACGATTTCAGATACGGTGATGTCCGTGCACCACAACAAAAAGTTCCACCCGCCGCTGAAAAACGGCGAAGACAGCTATCAGGTTTTGCAGAATCACTTGCACAACTACAACAAGAACGATTATGTGGTTATGCACATCCAGGACGCGGAGGATGCCGAAAACGGAAACCTTCAGCCGTCAAGTAAGCTCAAGGAGTCGCTTCCGTACAATTTGAAGTACTCCAAGGCGTTGGTTGACGACGATATTCTGCAGTACTACAAATACGCTGAAGAGCACCCCGAGGAGGTCGAGAAGACGCGGGAGGAGATCGAAAAAGAGGAGGAGAGGAAGGCAAGGGAGACCACGGAAATTGTGGAGAAGCTAGAGGTGGAGCTCCCGCAGATTCCTGTCGATATTGTTGAAGAAATTGTGGAAAGTCCTGATTTGGAGGAATTGTCCGAAATCCCCGAACCAATTGAGGTGACTGAGCCTGAAAAGGTCCCAGAAATCGAAGAGGATGTACTACTACCTGCAGACCAGCTTTCGGGGGCTGAGCAGCCAGTGGTGACGGTGTTGCAGGAGGTTGCACTAAATGAAGTCGAGGAAGAGAAAGAACCCAGCGAGGAAGAGGAGAGCGAGAGCAGCGAAGAGGACAACGACGACGCCAGAGACAAGAACTACCGGTGAGGAAAGGATGAACAGAGTTTTTGTGAAAGTTTACGAGAGTTTGAGAGGAGCTACTGTGCCCTTTATTCGAGGTTCTATATGTCGTCGAGGATGTCATCTATTTTCTCCTCGTCTTGCTCGATCTCCGGATGTGGCTTTGCCTGCTTATCTCCGCCCTCTGCAATTCTCCAGAACTCCTCTTTGGGCACTTTTGCGATCTTCGCCACGAACTTTTGGTGGCTGGGCAACTTGGGGTCCTCGCACACACTTCGGAGTCGCATGAGGTACTTGTAACACGAGTAGCACTCCTCGTGAAACACCCCCAACTCGTCCAGCAAGAAAGCGGGAGGTAGAAATAGCGAATCCAACTCTAGGAACTTTGTCTGTGCCTCCATCACTGTAAGTATAAGCATGGTTCCAAATAGCGTTCTGGAGTCGTACGCCACAAGCACCGGGAGCGAGCTGGCCAACTCCACCTTCAGTACCGTGTACTTCAATATGTCTAGCAACTTTGAGTAGAAGCCATTCTCGTTTTTCTCGTCCTCTAGCAACCTCAACTCGTCGCAGAAGTCATATGGTAGTTCCACATTCAACTCGAAGTTCAACATCTTTAACATGAGCTCCTCCCTGTACAAAAGCTGGTCCCGCCACTGCCAAAATACCGAGCTGTGCTGGTCAATGGGTTTCCCCGGGTTTTTAAGCACGCAGCCGGCCATGGCTATGGTGTCTGAAGGTCTGTATGTGTCGTGGAGTTTGCACGAGATGGACACCGCTGCGCACGCGACAAAGTACTTGGAAGTCGTTATGGGCGTCCGCATGTAGTATCTGTTCAAGTAGATTGTGGTAGCCAATATCGTCCGCCCGTCGAGCTTGAGTTTGGTGCCTAGCTTTATGACAAAGTCGTGAATCAGCTCTCGGACCCTGAGATCCTGCGGGAGGGTCATTTGTTTTCTGGAAGGGCATTTTGAGATGAAAGAGTCTTCAGAGAAGAGCCAGGTATTGTGGAAAGGCTCCTCGGGCTGCTTGGAGAGCAGTTTGGTCGGGGTAGTCATTTTGGGTACAAGTTGGTGGAGGGTAGAATGTGCAGGCTTGAAGATGGGAAAAGGTGGAGGTGGACAAGTAGATGATGGAGGGAAAACGAAAGTGGGAAAGAAATTATTAGGAAGCATACTGAGAGTGTACAAGCTGTCGATTTTTCTCTTTTCGATTTGGCTTTTCATCTTTCTTTTTTTTTTCTTTTCGATTGTTGGAGTTCTTGTCAGATCGAGCGTGGTATTTCGCACTCAGATGGGAAGCACCGAATGAGATGCAAGGAGGAGTTTGAGGATCAAGGAAGTAATCAGTAATAAAGATGAGAAAAGAAGAGGAGCTTCAACTACAGCATCAGAAATGATATTGAAGGGTTTCCGATTTGAACCGCTCGTCTGTGTCAAATTTGTCATGGCTCTTTTTTGCTATTGTATGGTTTCTTGTCAGAACGAGTATTCCTCACCCAGAAAAAGAGACCGAGGAATGAAAGGACACTGAGAATTGAGAAAGGAATCAGCAAATAAAAAAGAGAAGATCGGGAAGTACAGTCATAGAGTCAGAGTCGATTGTAAGTGGAATGTTTGGCTTGAGATATCCATTGAAACTAAGAATCTCACGGCTTGCTTTCCAAGTCTGTCCGTTCATACTGACTAAAAAGCACAAGGTTCAGAAAAAGGACCACTGAAGTTAAAATCCCCATCAAGTTTTTTGGAAGTCATACTTATAAACAAACAAGGGGATCAAAACGAAACAAAAGGGAATTTCTTTTGACTGATCTGTCTCTCGTACTCTCATATTTCGCAGCCACTGAAATGGTCAAACTGTCACAGACTTTCCTCCACCCAGATCAAAAAATCTCCCACCAAAAATATCTCCCTCCTCAAAATTTCAGACATACAATCACTCAAAAGAGCCATGACAAATTTGACACAGACGAGCGGTTCAAATCGGAAACCCTTCAATATCATTTCTGCTACTTTGTCTTGCTCTGTGCGTCTCTGTCTATCCTGGTCATTGTCCCTATGCCCAGATCTCCAAGGCCTCATAGAAATCAACCCTCTTCCTGGTCTTATCCAAAGAATTCACCACCTGCCATCTCAAATCGTCCACCATAGCCGGATGGCCGCACGTAACAAATGCAACGCTATTGGACGCCTCGCCAATTTCAGTATTGACAATCTCCTCCAAAGAGGGCCTGGACTCAATGAACTGGATATGTGGGAACCCACGCACAATGTGCATGAGCAACTCGTTGGCGTACAATTTTTCGTCCTTTTCCTGTGACTCAGACTCAGACGCTGTGGCCAAAAGACTCGAAAGCTCCTCTGTGCCTGAGGTTTCCCCTGGTCTGGTGACATATATGGTGGTCTCCACTCCAGTACCCTTAAGTGCTTGCAACTCCGTATAAAACCACGCAAGCAGTTTCAACTCACGCACGATCCAAATGAACTTCAAGTTCTGCTTGGTGTCTGGGTGTTTCGTGTCACTCCTAAGCAAGTCTTGAAGTTCACTGTAGAGACCAGGCACTCCGTTTCCTCCTGCAAGAAAGACCACATTGGAGTGGTTGCGAATTGGGTGAGATTCTCCGTACGGACCTTCAACTCCGACCCGAACGTCCAAGGACTTACCCGGACTCTGAATGAGCTTAGTATATAAAGCTCTGGTCACGCCGCCCTTGACTTTGCAGAAAAAGATCAACTTCCCATCGCGCTCGATGAACGTGAATGGGTGCGACTGCCAGAACCAAACCCCGACGCCGAAGTAGAGCCACGCGTGACCGCCAGGAGTAGCGCCCCACCTCTTTGGTTTGTCCACCTCAACTTTCACTGTTTCGTCCGCAAGCAAAGTCACTTTTGCTTTACGGAACCCAAACGTCAAAAGTCTGCACACTCTCACCACACGGTCAAAGAACCAGATGGCAAACACAGGGTACATGATCTGAGCGTAGCCCAACTCCCAGATATGGTACCATGTGCCCACAATGAAGAAGATCGCCAACAAAATGTGGATCACCAAGAAAGTCTCGTACCATTTCCGGCGCAACACTAGCAAACCCTGGAAACAGATAAGGGCCCCGCATATAATTGCAACCGTGCCCCACACCAAATAATTATCTGCCATTTCCTCGTTGTAGTATGCTTCTCCATACAGCAAGAGGATCTGTGTGTATGCAACGGTGTGAATGAATGCCATCAACACCACCATTCTGGCTATCCACCGGTGGTACACCATGACGGTTGAGAACTTCCACCGGGTCAAGAACTGCAAGAAGTTGTTTCTGCCTCCAAACAAAACAAGCAACGGGATCAACACTGTGCACACAATTCCTGTTCTGTCTGCCACATACCGGTGAATTGCAGCCCACTCGTTGTCAAATACCGGGTCGTTTTTCACGTAGTAGATGTTCACTGCGTTGAGCACAAATACGAGCCAGAAGAATAGAAACACCACGAAAGATTCAAGACGGGTGGGCATGAGAAAGTTAAAGAGCCACAAGAATTTCTGCGAGTCCAGTTTCTTCTTGCCTGCCAAAGCTGGAAGCAGCACGTATTTCCTGAAAAGCTTCGAGAAGGAGCCGTTGAAGAAATTTCTCAGGTTGGGCCAGAAAATCGCGCCCCAGTTGAACACCATGGAAACCACCGCAACTAGTCCCCAGTATCCTATGCACCCTGCACCGTAGTACAAGGAATCATCGTAGTTTCCCAAAAACACCACATAGGCGTCCTCAAATAGTCTATCCATGGTGGCGTTTGCTTTAAGTGGGTAGGTGAGAGCAACCGAGTAGTTGTAGTTGGGGATGTCCTCAAGTGCGACTGCGTTGTCCAAGTAGTACTGGTACGCAAACGTCAAGTTGTCCATGGTCACGTCCGTGTAGTAGTACGTCTTGCAGTAGTCTATCATGTACCTGTAGTTGCCCAGAGTGTTCCTCTGGTCCACCGCGTAGCACCCTGCGATCAGCGCCATTCCGTTAATGTTGTTGCAGTAGGCTCCATATCCGCCAGTGTAGTCGAAGATGGCCTCGAGGTAGATCGCGTACGCGCACGAGTAGAACGCCTCGCCGCCCAGGCCGTACGTCTCGTAGTCAGTGACGTCGGAAGCCCACGCCCTGGGAAGAAGTTGGAGTACTGCCACGAGGGCAAAAGGAGCGATTCTCATTGGCTGCAAAAAATGTGAGTGTGGGGCTAGAAACGGGCGGGAATGCGGGTCTATTTATGTTCGGATGGGGAACTCAGATGCAGCTGCAGCCAATGGCAGGCAATTGATTCGGTATATGAGCTTGTGCCAAGACTTCGTATATGGTGTCATTTTATGTGGTTGTTGGCGTGGTGGGAGTTGGACGGAAGCGCGAAGTGTGAAAAGTTTTTTAAGCGGTGGTACAGAACCACCGGCGCGAGGCCCTTTTTTTCCGCCAACCAGAACCAGTTGAATTTTCAAAGAAAGTTGATTTTCATTGAATCGGGGAGTTTGTCGTTGGTGGTGCATGATGCACAGGGACTTGTTCCTGTCAAAAGCGGTGGCTGAAATAGGCGGATTGGCCAACGGCTGGCTCATTATGCCGGCGGGAAACTGCATGTGCACCGGCATTTGCATTCAGGCGGCACTGATCCAATCAGATAAGTGATATACTTTCAAATTCCCGATCAACGGTTATGTGGAGGACTTTGGTTTTACAGAGTTTTTATTGGTCTTGGCACGTCACGTCAAAGCTGTCAAGAGGAGAAGCAAACTACGGAATTTGAACGTGTTGGATAATTGGAATGCAAAAGTCTGAGGAAAAAAATGAAGACTCACTTTGGAGTTTCCACAACTGAAAATATCAAAATTTGGGTATGGGCACTTTTCCCCCGGGTTGCCCCAACAACATTTATGCAAGATGCCGAAAATCCTGTACTTCCAGCCACGCCCGAGATGAAAAAGATGGTCGAAAATTGGCAGGTAAGTCTGACAAAATGTGAAGACTTTTGAGATTATTGAGTATTTTTGCGTTGAAGCTTGTGATTTAGACATCTGGGGGGAATCAGTTCGTTGATGCCTTTTTTTTCATTTTTGATCTTCATCTCGCTCAATTCGCCGACTAACATGGCTGGTTTACTAACCTCGCCGAATTCTACAGGACTCCCGGTCACCCACGGATATCAGAAAAGACATACAATTGGAGAAAAGTTTTAATGGCATACAGGTTAATATCAGTCAATAAAGCTATGACACCCCTAAAAACTCACGATAGACTTGTTTGAAAGTGGGAATACTCAATGGTCACCTCAGGCACCGTAAATTCTACCTTCACAATCCATACAAACTATGCAACTCTTTCTTCGAGTATAGTCAGATGAAAGTGTTGTGGCTCAAAGCTTTCGATTTAATTTTTGGCTTGTTGGGCGTGTCTTGAACTATCATCAATATTTAGCAACTCAGGTATGTTATTTTAATGCCAGAGACACTGGCCCAAATTCTGTTTACAAAACGGCGGATTGGTTGGTTTGACCAAAACGTGTGGGTTTACTACAGTGTGACAAGTTTGTCAAAATAATTGGAACGATCTCTAACAGAAACATAGGCATAAATTTTCCCCCATTCTGTGATCTCGTTTCCCTCACTATTACTTATAAGGCAATCTTCAGATTCACACTGGTAATGACACACGCCAGGTGAGCATGTCCAGTAAGATTTAGACCAGCAAGCCATGGAAAGTCACTCCACAAAATACCCCATTATTCGAGTCAATTACTTGAAACCTTCAACAGAATGTGATTTAAATGACCTTCGGATTCCCCATACTTTTCATGTCTCAGATCCATTTTGCAGCCATGGCGCGCATTTGATATGGTGTTTCCAGTTACTTGAACAACACCATATTCTTCTTCTCTCAACGGGAATTCTTCGTTTAACCTTCCTTCTACAATCCGTGCTTGATACTAAAACAAAGAAGTCAGATTCGGTGGCGGTAATTACCCAGTTTCCTTTTGCATTTAGGGCTGAGATTCTCAGTGCAGCGCCAGACCCAAGTGGCTTCGTCGCAAGCTGTTTTGCTTCTTGGCATAAGCAACGAGTAATCATGGTCATCTGAATACAGCTGTTCGTCAGTAGGGCGCTAATTTTTGCTGTGCACTCTGTATTCTGATTAACCCATTTCCTAGCTTTAACAACTCTAGGCCAGTAATCATCCAAAATTTTCTCACACTCTTGTACAATTTCCGGCTCCTCAAGTTCGGGTTATGGCTCATTATGGTCTCTCCATCCAAGTTTCTTCTCGATGTTGAAAACGTTTGGTCTCAAGAAATGAATTGACATGGTGAACTTTAGCATGGGCAACAATTCGTCTTCGTCTTCACTTCAAGCCTTTCGATGACAGCGATACAACATGGGTTTAGCTCCAATGCGGTCATTTTGTGGAATCATGGAAAATCAGAATTTGAGGATATCATCCTCTATTTATGTCGCGCCCCTGATTTTAAAGAATTTCATGTACATCACCTCTCGAATGCAAAGTGCTGCAAATCGACAAAGGGGACAAACACATTGTGCACAGCTCAATTCATTGCGAGAAATATAGAGATTTATTAGAAGATTCAAAACTTCAAGCGACGTTCAGAAATTTCGCTGGAGCTCAAAACCTGGGGTTTTGTTGTGGGAACCGGCACCGTGTGGGTTTGCCAATTTGCAGCATTTGCAACCCTTGATGCTTGCCTGCACCCAGGTGCAACATCCGTACCCTTACACTGCAAAAGGACAGTGAACACCAGACACAAACGCAAAAAAAAAGAAAACCGAGAAGAGAAAACTTGAAACCTCTCTCCTCTCACATCCAAATTTATCTTTTAAATCCCCACACCAACATCGATTGCCCTCTTCACTCTTCCGTAAACCCTCGTCACGTGATCGTGCACGTGACCTCCAGCGCACCTGAAAATTCTTCTCATAAACTACTCCATAAACTACACCCGCCATGACCAACACTTACATGCACTTGGTGCGTCCCACCGTGAGCGCCCCTGCGGCCCCCTCTGCGGCGTCTCCCGCTGGCGTGAAAATCCACAACTCCGCGCTCTTCTCCATCTTGGAAATCGTGTCCAAACAGTCGTTGGACCACAACAAGAGAATCATCGGCACCTTGCTCGGCACGAGATCGGACGACGGCGCCAACATCGAGATCCGCGCCGCGTACCCGGTGCCGTGCCAGGAAACCGGCGATCTGATCTCCATCGAGGAGCACACGCACAAAACGTTGTACCAGTTGTACAAGAAAGCACACGCCAAAGAGTACGTGTTGGGGTGGTTTGACTCCGCCGCGCAGATCGACGGGTCCACCGGGTTGATCCACGACTTCTACTCCAAGGGCGCCGACAGAGCGTATCCCTACCCCGCGATATACTTGAACGTCAAGTTCTTGAGCGGAGACAAGATTGAGTTCCCCAAGTTGGTGACATACATTGGCGCGGCCATTGGCAAGCTGAGCAACCCGCAGAAAATCGGGTGGAAAACAACCACGTCAGCCACATCGTACATCTTCTCGCCCGTGCCGCACCAGGTGGTGCTGGCCACCGTCACGGAGAAGATCTTGTTGAACAAAATCAGCGAGACCCCGGCCACGAAAAACAACGTGGTTGACTTGCACGAGGAGCAGTTGCTGACGTTGTCGCGCGAGATCGGCGCGGTCACCACCAACATCGACTACCTCTTGAGCCACATCGGCCAAGTGTCGACGTCCGACGCGGACTTGGACTTGTTGCGCACCTTGAGTAATACGTTGTTGAGCAAGCCCACGATTTTGTCGGACTTGACGACGTTGTCGCAGCATTTCAGGGCCCACAACCAGGACATCATCATGATTGAGTTTTTGACCCGGGCGGTGAAGGAGCAGATTGAGTTGAGTGCCCGTTTGTCGGGCGAGGCAGAGAAGAAGTCAGCATAGGCGAATGAACTAGATACGAGCAAGAAGTAGGGCAGTAGAGAGGAAGGAAGAGAAAAGAAGAAACAGTGAAGTAGAAGTGAAGTGAATTATGATTTCACCTTTTGATTTTGGCATTATTCGATTTTCGTGAATGAAATTTGCAGATGCTGTTTTTGGTGAATGGGTCTCAGTTGAATTAAGTAATTACAGGAAAAGCCGGAAATCGCAATAAAGTGTGGATTCTGAGATTTTGGCAGAACATCCAGGAAGTGAACAATAAATGGAAAAAAAAAAATAGAATTGAAAAAAAGGAATCAACTCTTTTCATGGACTTTATTTGGCAGTTGAGTTTATTTTCTCATACGGATCGTCGGAGTTTTTCTGTTCTCACTGAAACTGGAACAAGTAATCATCACCAAACTCCATCCAGAAGTTGAAAATCCGAGATCTCAATCTACTAGATCACATACAGACTCAACACAGCCGAGGTCAAAAAACCACCGCCTCAAAATTTCTTTTTGATCTTGCTGGATCTAGCTCATAATTACTCTGGGGTCTGATCTGCCTGATTTGGGTCTGATCTGGGCTTAGCAGCCAGAAACCAGCACCAACCAAATTCTTGATTCCAGATACTTGAAGGGAAACCAGCAGAGCCCAGGCTGATTTCGACCTGGTCAGCCAAAGTTTCCTTTCTGCTCAGCCCGACGATCCAAATCAGTAAGAACCGTAAATTTTACTCTCCTATCAAATTTTTGTTCTCAACAATGAGGGTATTCTCTGACGATCACTGAGATTTGCACCTCAAAGGTGACATGCGGACCCAGGGGGAATAAAAATAAATAAAAGAGAAAAAAACAAAGAGTTTGTTGATTCAAAGATAAACGAATTAGAACCATCGAGAAACAAAGAAAATATACCCTTTAGCTTGAAAATTATCATCTCAGTTTCTTTCCTTCTTTGAACTTCCTATATTACCCTCATCGCGTCATCTCCGGCATATAGCGACCCCTCTGGTTAATCTGGCCCCATACACTCCGGCTGCAATATATAAGGAGCCACGATTCCTCGAAAAAAATCAACCAGAAAAACTTTTAGCAAGACTCTATTCAGGCAACATGGACAGCATAAGTTTGGCCTCGCTCACGCGCGAGGACATTATCGACATAATGGAGCGCCGCCAGGAAGCTGCGGTGCTTCGGTACATGAGACAAATTGCTACGCTCAACGACCAGAATCCACTAGACGAGATGTGGCTAGTAGATAGTTATTCAGTCGAGAACCACGATTTTTCAGAATTGAGTAATAGCCAGATTGCGAGGATCATGGCGAACGAGCAGAAGGCCATAGAGTGGAGACTACAGCGACAGATGGCTGTGCTACAAGAACAGCGGAGGCAGAATGTTGCAACCAGAGTTGAGATATGGAATTGAGATTATAGAAATTGTGATATTTATGTCAAGGAACGGAGTTGGCTGAGTGGGCGTCACGAATGGTGGCAAAGTGGAGGTTAAATCGCTCATTGATTTTCGCTGGCAGGGTCTGGAACGCGGGGATAGGAGGTGAGGTATTTACTCTGCGTGCAGATTGGCGAGCATGTGTTAGGCGAGATAAGAGGAGAAACAGGCCGAGATAAGACGGCAATAGCTGAAGTCGATTTGGAGATCGGGAGTGGCAAAAAACTGGATCGCTTGTTTTTTTTTCTTCGGTTACTAATGCCTTTGTTGATACTGGTCTCGGACTTTGGCGGGGTTCTCCTGGATCTGGTGTGCGCACTGCGCCGCACTATATATTGGGCCCAGATCCCACCAGAGTGAGACAGCCCGATTGACAGAAAAATTTGAAATTCCGGGAATCAAAAATTTCTGGGCATGAATTGAAATGTTTCTGCCTCGAGACTGGTCTCGGACATTAATGTCCGTGCTTAAGCACCAATTTTTTGCATTTTCGGTGTGGGTCACCTTTCCACCAGCTCCCAGTTTCCCCTCGCTAAACTATGTGCGACTTTTGTGCATTTTGCTTTTGCACCCATTTCCTACCACCTACTACACCATGGATTTACAGATTTTAATTGTTGTACTTGCCACATGCTCGTGGGCAGCTTTGGCCAGATTCAATTTGTTCCAGCCTTATCAGCCACAACTCGTGGCTCAGCCAGTCTTGCCTTTTCCGCAGTGGCTCACCGATTTCACCGGCATGACCCTGTGGCCCGGTGCCGACCCTCCATACATCCCCTTGGACTTCATCAGCTTTGACGCCGTGCCTTTTGACCTGAACCGCTGGATTCACCACCAGGGCTCGTGCCCTCAGGATCTCAACAACCCGCAGGTCTGCTCTTTCGACTGTTTCAATTGTGTAGCCAGCGACGACGTGTACACGTGCCCCAAGCTCAGCCAGACCTTCGACGATGGCCCTTCACCATACACGCCCCAGCTCACCCTGAAGATGGTGTCCAAGCTGACGTTTTTCGTCATTGGCGTGAATGTGATCCGTTATCCCCAAACGTACATCGAGACGGCCAACATGGGCCACATCATGGGCTCACATACGTGGTCGCACAAGTTTTTGCCGGAGTTGACCAACGAGCAGGTTGTGGCGCAGATTGAGTGGTCGATCTGGGCGATGAACGCCACTTATGGCCATTTGCCCAAATGGTTCCGGCCTCCGTACGGAGGGGTGGATAACCGGATCCGATCGATTTTGCGCCAGTTTGGCATGCAGGCCGTGACCTGGGACTACGACACCACCGACTGGAGATTGCTGGCTGAGCCGCTGTTGGAGGAGACGTTGTATGGAAAACTCGAGGATTTTGCAAAGGCACACCACAAGAAGGGCTTGATTTTGGAACATGACAACGTGGAGAAAACTGTGAATGTGGCGCTTAAGGTGAACAAGCAGGTTGGGCCCGAGCAGTTGACGGTGCCGCAGTGCGTTGGAGGGATCAACTACATTAAGGAGTTCCCACGGCCCAGCACCAGGAAGAACTGGTGGGAGTGAGGCTAAGTGTAGGAGCTGTGTGATGATTCCTGCACCATGTACTTCAATGCCACGACGCGATGAGAGAACTGTAAAAGAATGTAGGATATAGCGTGGTTGGGGTCGCCTTGTATTTGTGGGTTCCGCAAGTATGGGGAAGTGAGGGCACCTGCATATAAATCTTCAGAATCTCATTATAGCTTCTTTGATATTTTGGGAGGTACGGGTCTGTTGTGTGACGCGCTAAACCTGCAAGTGCCAAAACTGACTTGATTTACAGAATTGGCTACTTCAGCATCTTGGTCGTTACGTATGTATGGCTCTTATCACGCGCACCAGGCACATAGACTTGTCCCCGTTGGTCATGTGCGCCCGGTCACGTGACCAAATCTACCCCATCTTCCTCGCTTTTTTGCGTGGCTCGACTCCACACCTTTAAAATCGGAAACGCTCCTAGCTTCACAAGCTAAGGGTCACGGCGGCAAGACCCTTTCCAGTTGTTTAACAGCAGGATTTTCCTAAGAAACATCCGTACCTCCCTAAGTTCTGGCTTGACGAGCAGGTCCAAGTTACTGATTTTGCAGGACCGGCCAGAGAATCTGAAGTCCATACATATGGCGGCGTCTCCCAGATTGGCGGGAAGTTCTTGGACTTCAAAAAGGGAAATTTCTGATTTGAATATTCTTCAAAAAGTTTTCGAAATTTCCCTTGAACTCGGACCAGAGAGTCAATTTAGCGCACGAAAGAGAAATCTTATATATGCTAGGTGATGTCTCCGGCACGTCCGAGGCACAAGAAGTAAAAGGGGCTTTTCCCGGCGAAAAGGGTGACTTAACGCGTCAGATTTGGTCTCGTGACGAAAACATCGAAGTCCTGGAATTGCGCTCTGGTCGGTTTGCAACTTAAAACTGGGCCTGTCTGCAAACGTAGGAGCTCGGGTGATTCCAGGTTGTTTTAGCCGAGCTTCTTCCGTGTCAATATCGACGAAACTCACTTTTTGCTTTCTTAGGCTTTCGTTTTTCTCGCAAAAAAACGTTTGGTGCTGCCGCTGAGGAAATTCCGCTGATGTTACGATTCTTCGTGTCTTTCCCCCAGTGGCCAGTTTCAGGCTCGAAAGCTGATATGCGGGCTGGTTACTCTTGCTGTTTCAAGGCCAGACTAAAGGAGTGTGGAGGGTTTTACAGGTGTTGTTGTCATGAAGAGCCGCCCCAATGTTTTACTTTCAGGCCGTCCCTTTAGACTGGACGTATCCAATACCCTATAACTCGGTATGTTGTGAAGTGGGACAGAATCTGGGGGCGAAAAGAGGAAAGGGAGATTTGATTGCCTACCAGGGTGGACAGATTGACATTCAGGACATTGTGCCGGCACGTGGTTCAAGAGATAGACCAAGACTGATAAGCCTTTTCGTCTTCGGCGTATGTATATGCACAGTGTTGAGGCTGACTTGCAATTACTAACCTAGTGCGCCATGCAAGCGCAAGCGCGTAAAACCATTGCACTACTGCATGGTCTTTTCCCGACAGGAGAGGTGCCTCTGAGCCACCTTTAGCCTTGAAACTGGAACTTGATAGATTGGGTAACCCGAGTTCATCGAGACGCGCGAGGCGTGTGGTGATAATGCTGGTGGCCGGAAGATCCAGGGAGAACCCCCACTTTTATTTTAGAACGGAAACTGATCTCTCTATTCCGTTGGCCCCACTGCTGCGTGACTTGGGTGGCTTGAGAATGTTGGGCCCGTTTAGTGATGATCGCTTATCTATTTCCGTCTATACAATCACACATTTGATGCCACAGCCAGACTCCTCAGCCTTCTCTGCTGTTGCGGTGGCTTTCTGCGCAGTTCTTTCTGCGGCAGGCTTAACGCCTTCCACGACTTTGTCGCCGGATTTCCCGGTCTCCTTGGTCTCCTTTTCGCTTGCAAGGGCAGTTTCTGAGCTTGAAGTCGATGGCGTGTTCACGAACTTGACTGCAGTCTCGGCAAAAGTCTCACCCTGAATATTGGCGATCTTCTTCTCCAAGTCCGATGGCTGTCTGGATCCGTCGGTGCCTGCAAAAGTGACAGCTCCGTATGGTGTACCTCCGTGGACCTCATCCATGTTTGTGATTTCGGCAAAGGCCTTGGCGTAACCCAAGGGAACGTAAATCAATCCGTGGTGGGCGATGTACGAGAAGAAGTTTCTGAATGGAGTCTCCTGTGCTCCACCTGGCGAGCTCACAGAGGTGAACAAGGACACTGGCTTTCCGTGCAAGGCACCAGTAGCCCACAACCCTCCAGTTGCGCCCAAAAAGTCGACAAATTGCGCGGGCAAAGTGCCGAATCTGGTGGGGTACCCGAAAACAAAGGCATCGTATTCGGTCAAAGTATCGTTGGTTGCAATTGGGTAGTTGGCCTTTGGAGCAGCGTGCAACTTCTCCAAAACCTCAGGAGACAAAGTCTCCGGCACCTGGAAAATGTCGACTGCTGTGGCTTTTCCGGATTTCTCCACACCTGCCTTGATTTCCTCGGCTAAACTGAGGATGTGGCCGTACGTTGAGTAGTAGATAATAGCGACTTTCATGGAGAAGTGGTGAGATGTCCGAGAGCGGTTTTCGTGGAAAATGAAAAGTTTTGACGTTTGGCGCGAATGCAGATTTTCAACTATGAAATACCTCGAGACAGTGTCTGATTCGATTATTAATGATTTGTCACCAACTAATTCGCACTGTGGGAAAGAGTACGATTTATAAAGCTTGACTAAAGTCCTTCGACATTCTGCAGGATGCGGCGTATGGAAACAGCGAGAATTTCTAAATTAGTCAAGCTTACTAAGTAGGCACACTGGCTGCTCCTGCACACCGTCTGTCAATTGTGCGTCAATCTCCGACTATATAAAGTGGTCCATCTCCAGCTTCTAAACTCCACACATCTGCACATCAACAATGGCTCCTAAAGTCGCAATCATCATCTACTCGTTGTACCACCACGTGGCCACCTTGGCCGAGGCCGTCAAGAAGGGTGTCGAAGCCGCCGGTGGCTCCGCTGACATCTTCCAGGTGCCAGAGACTTTGTCTGAGGAAGTTTTGACTGCTTTGCACGCCCCAGCCAAGCCAGACTACCCAATTGCCACTTTGGACACCTTGACCTCTTACGACGCCTTCTTGTTCGGTATCCCAACCAGATTCGGTAACTACCCAGCCCAATGGAAGGCTTTCTGGGACTCCACTGGTGGTTTGTGGGCCACCGGTGCTTTGCACGGCAAGGCCGCCGGCTTCTTTGTCTCCACCGGTACCCCAGGCGGAGGACAGGAGACTACCATTGTCAACGCCTTGTCTGTGTTGGTGCACCACGGTATCATCTACGTTCCATTGGGCTACGCCAAGGCTTTTGCTCAGATCACCAAGTTGGACGAGGTGCACGGCTCTTCTCCATACGGTGCCGGTGCGTTTGCCGGTCCAGACGGCTCCAGACAGCCATCTGCGTTGGAGTTGGAGATTGCAGAGATCCAGGGTAAGTCTTTCTACGAGACTGTGCAGAAGTTCTAGATTGCAGGCGAATAGAAATAGAATAAAACGGAAAGAAAAATGAAGTAGTAGAATTCGAAACTCTGAGTGCGCGAAAATGCCATTGTCTTTGTCAATAATAGTCTATTGTGCACAATGTGTGCATTAGTAAATGTGAATAATTGGCCGTGGCCGCAAATGAGCCCTTGCCCACGAATATATAAGCCCCCCTGATCCCCCCACAATTTCCAGTACCATATTTTACGGAAAAACAATGGCAAAAGTCGCGATCATCATCTACTCACTCTACCAACACGTCGCCACGCTTGCTGAGCTGGTGAAACTGGGAATTGAGGCCAAGGGATCCACTGCCGAGATCTTCCAGGTGCCAGAAACCTTGAGTGAGGATATCCTCACGAAAATGCACGCCCCACCAAAACCAGACTACCCAATTGCCACCAACGCAACTTTGGAGGAGTACGACTACTTTGTTTTCGGGATCCCTACTCGTTTCGGTAACTTTCCCGCACAGTGGAAGCTGTTCTGGGACGCCACCGGTGGATTATGGGCGAAAGGCGCACTCCAAGGGAAATTCGCATCCGTTTTCGTTTCCACAGGAACTCCAGGTGGAGGCCAGGAAACCACGGTGTTGAATTCCTTGCTGACGTTGACACACCACGGAATTATCTACGTTCCACTCGGGTACGCCGCGGCGTTCCCGCTTTTGACCAATTTGGACGAAGTGCATGGCTCTTCACCTTGGGGAGCCGGAACTTTCGCAGGAGCGGACGGACTGAGACAGCCCACGGACTTGGAGAAGAAAATTGCGGCGACTCAGGGTGAGTATTTTGCCTCGACAATAGCAAGGTTGAAGTAAGAAAAAACGATTGATGTTTATGATCTATGTTTATGATTTAAGTTTCTGGATATGGCTTGGTAGGCAGGAGAGAAGAAGGAGGAGAATGTAGAAGTTTAGTAGTTAGGATGAAATCTGAGACTGAAATGGGATCAAGAGAAATCAGATGTTTTTTTTAGATTTCAAATTTCTTCGTTTTGTCGAGTTTCTTAGCGTTTCTCTCTAGTTCCATCTCTCTTGTCTCTCCTTTTCGGGTGCGAAAAGTTAGGACTGAGGTCAGAAACATCCCTCGAGAATAGTACAAGATCAAGTAGGATTACCAACTCAAGACTTTTTTTCTGGTTTGCTTCACTTCCTTTCTGCAAATATCTTCATTCTTATCATCTCGGCATTTTCATTATCTCTTCATTCTGATAATTTTGTCCTTGTGCTCTTCTAGTCTATTCTAGTTCTTCTGGTCAACTCTCAGATTCCTCCAGTCTAAGATTTCTTAAGGAGAAATTCTGGAGACCTCCCATTCACCGTCAACAGCCTCTCTAGTATACGTCAATCTGTCGTGCAACCGGCTCATGCCCCCCTGCCAGAACTCAATTTCTAGAGGCACAATTCTCACTCCGCCCCAGAACTCCGGACACGGGATCTCGCCATCCTTCAAATCCTTGAATTTCTCCTCAAAATGCTTATACTTCGCATCCAACTCGTCCCGAGATTGGATAACCTGCGACTGCGGAGAGGCCCATGCTCCAATCTTGGACCCTCTGGGCCTGGTGTTAAAGTAGCGCTCGGAGGTCTCTCTGCTCACTTTTTCAATGACTCCCTCCACTCTCACTTGTCTCTGGATGTGTGGCCAGAAGAAATTCAACGCAGCGTACTTGTTTGTCTCGACGTCCTGGGCTTTCTTCAGCTTGTCCCAGTTGGAGTATACAATGAAGCCATGCGAGTCCAATTCCTTGAGGAGAACAACACGTGACGACACACGGCCCAGTGGGAGTCTTGCAGTTGAGAAAGTCGTTGATTCTGGAATCAAGTCGGTCTTCTCAGGCAACTGTTCGCGTGCATCCTGGAACCACTTGTTGAACTGCTCGATTGGCGACTGGCTGATGTCTGACTCGTTGAGATGGCCCTTTTCGTACTGGTAAGTTGGCGGGGCAAAGATGATTGGTTTTTCTGACATTTTGAGTGGAAATTGCGAGAAAAGTCGGGTGAATCTGATGAGTTGGGTGGATGACTTCAACATGGAAATGGTGGGATGATTCATGTGTGGGTGCAGGATTGGCTGCGAATCAGTCATACAAGGAAAGAGACAAACGGATTAGACACAAGGAACGAAAATGAGAAACTTCAATGACATCCAAATAAATGTTCTGTGATTCACTTTTTAGTCTTTGTGTTAAATTTTGGACTGAATTTCGGTGTCCTTCTCGCTTCCTCCTTCCGCTTTAGTCGAAGTCGCCAAACCCAAAACTGAACAGTGCGCTCTCAGTCAACTTCGTCCATGTCTCGCTCTTGCCGGTGACTTTCGCCAACTCGTGCTTCTCGATTTTTTCAAGATCAACAAGCGATTTCGCCAACGCCTCGCTCTTGCCTTCCAAAATAAGCAATTTCTCAAAGAGCTCAAAAACTGGCATCGGTGGTAACTCCAGTGCCATAATTTCTCCACAGTCTTCAGTCTGCAAGAAATCACCCAAATTCAACTCATCAAACTTCGAGCAATAGTCTCTGATTTTCTCCAAATTCTCGTCATTTGAGTTTGAAAACTTCGCCAAAATGAATCCCAACTTTTCTCTCACCTCCAACGGCCTGAAGCCGGAAAGTTGGCCTCGCTTGTTTTTCAAGAAATGGAGCGCATTTGCCAATTTCACCTCAGGCACAAAATTCTGGGTGAGCGCAACGGAATCGTCCAAGTTGATCACAGTGTGCCACCAGCCGCTGGGAACATACATGCATTCGCCCGGGAATGTAATTCCGACCTGCGCCTCAGGAATCTTCGTCAGTTCATTGTAAAAACCCGAAAGCACCCATTCTGCAATTCCAACCGGAGACGTCACCTCGGACTCGTCGGAATCCGTGGAAACCCCTGGTGGCTTCACTTCTGGCGGGAACATCACCCACATTTTTCTTCCGCTCAATGCAGCGTTCCATGCCGACGTGTAATTTGGGTCCTTGTGGAAAGTTGAGCCTGACCTTTTGGAGCCAATAATGAGCCACGCATGGTCGGGTCTGCACTCCTGGAAAACTTTGAAAAGGTCCTGCTGGAATATTTGCGGTGCGGTGTACTCGTTTCTGAGCGTTTTCATGGCTTTGCTCGAGCAGTCGAACAAGTAGAGTGGGCTTTCGTCTGAGTTTTGCAGCAAGTACTGAGAATAGAGCGAAAGCGGCCACTGCACGGCCTCCTGGCGGAACTTAACGTCCGAGAATCTTGATAAGAGCGTGCTCAAGTCCCATTTGGGCCATCTGTCTTGGTTGTTGTTGATCAAAATGAACGGTTCCTTGTTCCACTTTGTGTTGAAATCTTCCATAGAAAGTGAGTCCTCTGAAAGTCTTGGGATATGGCCCAGAGGCGCTGGAAATTCGTGCTCAGCTCCAATATGTGCTACACACGCCTCTCTGTATGTTTGCTCCTCGCGAATGAGTTCATGGAACACTTTGTCGTAGTCAATCTGCGCACATTGAAATGGCCGGAAAAGCACATCTGAACAGAGCAAGTTATCTGGGATTTGCAAATTAGCCGACAGATCTTGCTTGATTCGGAGCACACTCAGCCGCCAGGAACCTTCCCATTTTAATACTTCAGCTGGATTTCCTTCTCTTTCCAGTTGGTGGATTTTGCCCACGTAAAACTGCTTCCACAAGTCTTCGTCGTATAAATACGCATACATGATTCTGGAAGTATGCAGCAAGTTTCTAAGCGCGTTGCTGTCGTCAACGAAGGCGAAGATTTCCATTAATAGCTCCTCTGGAAGCACGGAGAAGAAGCCCATTTGTTCGGATCTGTACTGACCCGCATGTTTCGCTGCAAAGAAGGCGTTACCTGAAGGTTTCACATTCAAGGGGTGTCTGGAGGTTGTGCTTGAAACAGAAACCGGTTTCTTACCGGAAGAATTTAATTTTCTCTTCTTGATTGTCAGATCCAGGGAAGGCATCGTGAGGTGATGAGATCGATAATCTGGTGGAGATAAACTGATCAAAAAAGTGAAACTGCAAATGAGAGAAGACTCAAATCAATTGTTATGAATCTCTCGAGCTTTTTTTCTGATGCAAATAAGAAACACAACTCTTCTCTCTTGAAATTCGGAGTATCTGGTACTTTTTTCTTTCGCAACCGCTATCAGGCAACAAAATTCTGGGTATGTATGAAGGAACAAAAGATGCTATATAGCTGGGAGACAAAATCGAAGTAGCATAAAGAAAAAAGTTTAAAAAAATTGAATTTGAAAAGTGAAAACAATCCATAGAAATTTCAACACCTTCTTCCCAAAATCTATTTTTCTCTTCTCCTTCGTTTCTTTACTTCCTTTTTCTTCCTCTTCTTAACTATGTACATGGTGGTTCCTCACTTCTTCACCTGAGTCGGGTCAAACATCAAAGGCTCCTCTCTTTTCGGAATCCAGTCTTTCTGCTGCTTACGTAACTGGTTTTCCCTCACGTATTTGCCCGGGTAAATGATCTTTTCGTCAATTGGATCCAAGTCAGCCTGTGGCTTGCTAACTTCGCCCAAAAGCGCCCGTTTTTTCTCCTTCAAAAACGCCCTGATCTCGGCAAAGCAGTGCATGCACATGAAATGCGATCTCTTCACGTGTCCGCACGCTGGACACCTCCCCAAGTTGTCCAAATGCTGAATTTGCTTGTCTCCAGGAGCATACAATTTTTCTCTTGTTCTGCGGTGGGAAGGTCTCTTTTTGGGCACGGCTCTCAAGATCAGACCATTATCGATGGCAAAAGGTGGATTTCCGCCGTTCTCCATGTGTTTCTTCAAGTCTTCTAGCGTCTCGAATTGTTTGGATTGTGGAGCAGCCAGTTGTGGGAATAAGTCCGTGATTTTTGGTAGACGGGGCATGCGGGGCACAACCAATGCAATGGCACCGGCTGTGGGAGCAGGGAGGGCCGCCAAGCCGCCGAATCTGAGGGCTAACGACATTTGGGAGTTGTGTGTCAATGAGAAGTTGGAGTTTAGTGCATTTTTTTCAAGCAGTGCACGTGACCCGGCACGTGATGCAGGTAATGAACATTGATGGACAGAAATCGAAGACCCACAGTAAAAATTTGACGGAAAGATGAATTTTGAGATTTTCAGAGACTGTTCAGCTGGAACAAGTCCCAACTTAAAAGTTTTGAAATTTGCACGTGAACTTCGTGAGTCCTTGCGTCCACATAGTTAAGACCACAACGCCAGTAAATCTCAATGAGGAAAGCAAATAATAGGCTAGTAGCACTGAAATAGAGTTATGAGGTCTAATTTAGAATCTGAATCTCTTCTGCAATATGTTCCTCAATTGCCATAATTGTTGACCACTTGTCTCAGCCAACGCATCACGTGACGTCTCACCTGTGAATGCGTGCCTCTACCGAACGCGTAGGCAAACACTAAACGAACACTTATACAAAGACCATTATTTACCATCTCCACAATGTCCATTCACGTCGACGAAACCGTGGTCCAGCCACTGAAATACGTCGGTTTCGACACAATTACCTCCCAGATAGAAAACAGATTGTTGAAGAGAGGATTCCAGTTCAATGTCATGGTTGTTGGCAGATCAGGATTGGGCAAGACAACTTTGGTCAACACGCTATTCCTGTCGAAGTTAGCCGCCACTTCAGGCCGCCGCTCGCCCGAGGAGCCCACAGAGAAGACCACGGAGATCAAAGTCCACTCGCACTTGTTGGTGGAGAACAACGTCCGGTTGAATGTCAATGTGATCGACACGCCAGGTTTCGGCGACCAGTTGAACAACGAGAAGTGCTGGGACCCCTTGGTTAAGTACATCAAGGAGCAGCATTCGCAGTACTTGAGAAAGGAGTTGACCGCCCAGAGAGAAAGGTTCATCCCCGACACCAGGGTCCACTGCATCTTGTACTTCATTCCGCCCAACGGAACCAAGTTGAAGCCCTTGGACGCGCAGGCACTCAAGAAGTTGTCTGAGATCGCCAACGTGGTGCCCGTGATTGCCAAGAGTGACTCGTTGACGATCAATGAGCGCTCTGCGTTCAAGAGGGTGTTGCAGAACGAATTCATTAGATACAATTTGAACGTGTACCCCTACGACAGCGACGACTTGTTTGAGGACGAGAAGCAGTTGAACGAGGATATCAAGTCGTTGATCCCATTCGCCATTGCCGGATCCGAGCGCGAGATGGAGATTGGCGGTGAGTTGGTCAGAGGCAGAAAGTCCAAGTGGGGCGCCATCAACATCGAGGACGTGTCGCAGTGCGAGTTTGTGTTCTTGCGTGACTTCTTGACCAGAACGCACTTGCAGGACTTGATCGAGACTACCTCCCTCGTCCACTACGAGACCTTCAGAGCCAAGCAGTTGATCGCTTTGAAGGAGAACGCCAACAACGCCAACAGAGCGTCCATGGGCGCTGGCCAGAAGATTGCTACCAGCACGACTGCGTCTGTGTCTGCACCTGCGCCTGCTGCAAGTAACTACCAGGCCCCACAGCTGATGGTGAATGCTGTTTCGCAGCCTGCCATTGATGCTCCACGCCCAGCCAGCGAGGTGAGCACGGGCGCCACCAGGGCCTACTAGATTTAGGGGTTGAGGGCGTGCAATCACCAAGTAGGTGAAGAGGATAAAAAAGAAGGGTTGTTGATGTGGCTGAGTGAGCAGGGTGGAGGTGTCTCCTGATATACATGACGGGGCTACAAGTGCCAGAGGAGACCCATCCAGCTTCATGGTGTATAGTGATACAAAATTATGGAGAACGCGTAGACCAGGTGAGGAAAGTCTGGAAACAGGGTTTCTGGTTCTTGATCTTCAAATCAAGATTTGTCTCCTTGTATCTGCCTGATTATCAGATCAGGTTATGAGAAAGGGTATCCCGATCTGAGACCAAAAGCGCAAATGTGAGGTCACAACTAGTCACGATAATGAAAAGAAAGACGCGGCAAAAAATTAGCTTTTGAAGTTTTTCAAACAACAAATGAATCTTCCCACCGCCTCAAATTATTTTGAGCTGTTTTGTCTTTCTTCACCCCAAGTTTCCTCCACATTGCTCTCTGTGGAGCTCCTATTGAGACTTATCAGAATATCCTACACACAAGACCATCGCTCGATGCATTCCCGTATTTCCTTATCGAGCCTAACTGTTTATCTATCCCCTACTCGTCACTATTTGCCCAAACTCAATTTTTTTCTATTTTTCAAATCTAAAGCAAACTCATTTGATTTCAATTACTACCAGATGCCTTCGAACGCTTTTGTCACGCTCTTGACATCCGAAAGTTATGTGCCTGGCGCACTCACTTTGGCCAAAACCTTGAAACAATTGGGCACAAAGAATAAGTTGGTTGTGCTTTTGGACTCGAGCAAAATTTCCGGCCACTCGTTGAGCTTGATCAACAAACTGTTTGATGACGTCATCCAGATCAACGACCAGCTCATTGTTGCTCCTTTGCATGCTGTTGCACAAAAATTGGGAAGATCAGAGCTTGCAGTCACATACTCCAAGATTTTGCTTTGGAATTTGCCATACGACCAAGTCATCTACTTAGACGCCGACACTTTGCCCTTGAAAAACTTGGATCATCTCTTTGAAAAGTACCTGGACATTGCACACACGGAAATCGTTGCGTCGCCCGATATTGGCTGGCCAGATATCTTCAACTCTGGCGTTTTCGTGGTAAAGCCCAATGCGGAAGTGTTTGAGAAGCTCGTGGAACATTCTGGAAGCGCTTCTGCGTCCTTCGACGGTGCGGACCAGGGCTTGCTCAACGAATTCTTCCATTTGCAGCCGAATGAGTTCCTGTGGACAAGACTACCCTTCGTCTACAACGTCACTCCGTCCACACACTACCAGTACCAGCCGGCGCTCCTGAGGTTTTTCGAGGAAATCCATCTTGTGCATTTCATTGGCTCGAGCAAGCCGTGGCATGTGAAATCGGGCGACCAGGGTGAGTTCAGCAAGCTCTGGTGGGACAAATTCAATGAGTTCTTCACTGAGGAAAACGACAAGATCAAGCTTTTGTCCAGGCTTCCAAGTGAGGGCTACAATTTGAAATTCAGCAAGCTTGTGAATACTTGGGATCAGGAGCAAGAGGAAATCGCAGAGTTGCCCAAATTTGAGGATTTGCAAATCCAAGAGCCAGACAAAGTATTTCCATGGGAGCACAGAGAAAGAGTCGAGCCAACTCGGGTTTTCAATCCCGTGGACACAATTTCGGAGCAAGGAAGCCAAAGTACGCAAAATACGAAGAAAGTGGCGTTGGAAGACCGAGCACCGAAAACCTCCAAGAAAACCAGTCCGTTGAACAAAGATTACGATCAGTTTGAGGGAAAGCTGGAGTTTGATCCGGAAAAGTCCTTGGAGGAAGTTTCCAAGATGCCGTTGAAGATGTTGAGCAAGAAGAAGGGAGAATGAGCCGAAGGAAGAATCTGGAAGATGGAGAAGAAATAATTCGGAAGATTGAAAGCTGGAAGTAATGAGTAAGTTAGAAATCCCGTGCAAATATATGAAACCCAACATGGAAAAGACAAAATAAAAAAACAGCAGAAGTGAAATCTTCTTAGATGTCTTCAAGATCGTAAAATTTCCTATCTCTCTTTATATTCTTGTCTACCTTTCTTTTTTGTCTTGTCTTAGTCTTTTCTCTTCTCCTACTGTCTTCTTCTGTCTCGTCCTACCTGCATGCTCTCGTACCACCAACTATTACTCCCCAATGGTCCAACTCCACTGTTTGGCCGACGTGTGTGTGGTCCCAATCGGGACAAACTCCGCCTCTGTTTCGGACGAAGTCGCCATGATCACGAAGTTGGCCCGTGAATCAAGCTTGCACACAACGCTTCATCTGGCTGGAACCACCATTGCTGGGCCGTGGTCGGAAGTGATGGAGTTGATTGGCCAGTTCCACGAAATCTTACACGAAAACGGAGTCGTGCGGATCCAAAGTGACATTAGGGTTGGCACGAGAACAGACAAGTCGCAAATGCCCGAGGATAAGGTGAAAGTCGTGGAGGAGAAGTTGAGAAAGTAGGCAGAGGGAGGAAAGGAAAGAGAAGGAACGAGGAAGAAGAATATATGAAGTGAAAATGAATCTGGCAATCGTGTCTTTCTACTTTGCCGAAATAACTTATTTTTGGGAAACCATGGAGTTTCTGCAAATTGTATAGATGGAATTTCCTGTTAACTGGACTCAGTGAGTGTATCTGGTGGTATCTCACCAATTCTTGATTTCTCCACTTCATATTTCTGGCATTTCTGTTGTTCTTTTCAATTCGTATCTATTATACAGAGCTATACCAGAATGCTCAAGAAGTAAATAGTCATAGGGTGTGTGGGCGAAATTGTCCAATTGAGATTTGGCCCAAGTTCTGTCCTTCTGTAGTTTCTCACTCATTCAACTCGGAGCCCCAAAATCCGTTCTCGCCTCCGTACAATTTCCTATAATCAAATTCAACGGCATAAAATCTGTTTCCCGTTTTCTATTCGTTTTTTTTTTCGGCTGGATCTTGATTGGTCGCTATCAAGTCAGAACAGTTTCCAAATCCAGCCAATGTATCTCAAAGATCGACGTGCAAATTCCTGAAAATTCTTGACTTGCATTGTAATTTCATCGTAAAACTTCTTGGGATTTTTCAAGCGAGAATACGATGCAAGGAATGTCGCTTAAAGTGTTGTATTTAAATTTAACCTAGAACGCCAAAAATGGCCGATTTCGCTTGTGATGCATTGAATTTGTTTGCAGATCCGTAAGGCTTTGAAAGTTCAATTCATGTCGGTTTTCAGACCATGGATTCGGAAAGTTCAATCGGACTAGTCGGTTTTCGGAGCACGCAATTGGATCTTGGCGGGGTTTCGAACTTCAAATGTCCCTAGTGTGGGGAAGTAGATTCCAGTGTTTTGTAGTGGAGATTTGTTGAAGATGACTGAGATTCTGGAGACCAGAAAATAAAATTTGATGGATTCGTATCAGAGACCACCGAGCTTCCGGAGGTAAAAATGCTCTTGTTTTCATGTCCTTTCTTTGCCTGCTTCGAGATTATCGTTGGGATTTTCATGCTGATCGAAATGAGTGAAACCGGAGAGACTTAAATATGTCGTATTGGATCACGACAACATTGAAAATGTTGATTGGAGATGTCGAAATTGACTTGTATTTCATTCCTTCTTTTTCTTTGTTGCATTTTGCTGGCAAGCTGTGTTGCAATTTAGTGGAGTGGGACCTGGTGATGAATTGGAAAAATGTTTTCCACTTTGGCTAGTGAAATCAAAGATAAATCGATTAGCGAAAACACAAACTATGGAAGCTTGAAAATTCAAATCCATTCATTTTCTGTTTTCCTTTTCTTTTTTCTTTCGAGTACTTCTCAGTTGGCCCGTTGAACCAAATGTGGAAGAGAATCCCACGAGAGAAGTGGTCATCAGGAACCATCTAGAGTTTGTCCTTCTGCAATCGGATTTTTTCTTCTGCGAATTCGATGTTGTAATTCTGAGTTTAATCTCTCCTGGCAGCGAGGTTGGCCAGAACAAGAAATACAAAACACAATTAAGGAACAGGAAGATATTGGAGTCATCGATCATGTGAGCCTTGAATTTTTGCCTTCCAATTCTTGCATTAATTTCCCTGAGTTTCTTCCTCGCTTCTTAAGTTCCCCTGCCAATTGTAGTAATCCAGTGTGTCACCTCACCACACATCCGCAGGCATGAAAGAGAAAAAAAAACATTGCCGCAAGGAAAGAGTTTCTCGGAATTCAGTGATCATTTTTCTCTCAGGAAATTTTCCCCTGATCATTTTCCCCTGATCATTTTCTTTCCTGGGTTGCACGACGCAAAGGCAACACCACATCGAGGACTATAAAAGGGGGATGGAAATCCCAGGTAATTCTTCCGCTTTTTCCCACCGATTTCCTCCTTTTTTTCTCTTTTTCGGACGAAGGGGCCTGGTGCCTAGTAGTCGTACTCCTCCTTCACGCTCTGCTGCACCAAGCGCTCCGTCGCCCGCTTCTCCTTGTGGAGCTCCATCACCGTCTCGTCGCTCACGCCAAACGCCGCCGGGTTCTGCCAGAACATCGTGCGTGCGTGCTCGCGGCACTCCTCCGCGGAGTACGTTTTCTCCGTTGCTTTCGACAACTCCTGCGCAATGTACTGCCACTTGTCGACCTCGGCCAGATCAAGCAACTTCTGGAGCTCGTCGCGGTCCTCGGATGTCCAGCTCGACGAGTTGTTGTTGCCCTGCTGGCCCACAATCACCTGATACCTGTTTCTGGCGGCGAGGTAGGAGCCGACTCCAACCACTTCAGCGATTTCCACCCAGGGCCGTCCTTCTTTTTTGAGCCGCACAATGAGCTCGTCCTGGCGCTTGGAGAACTTCAGTTTGCGCTTGGTGCGTTTGTGGGAGTTGGACACCGCCACGTCGGGCCGTGTTGGGGCGAGTGCAAGTGGCGGCTGTGGCAAGAGATCCTGGAGGCGGTCAATGAGGTGCTGGGACAGGAAGGAGAGCAGCTGTGGCTGGTGCTGTAGTAGCAGCGGCTGGTGATGTAGTTGTTGTTGTTGTGGCTGGTGCAGTAGCTGCTGCTGGCCCTGTGGATGCTGACCTTGTGGCTGGTGCAGTAATTGCTGCTGTTGTTGGCCCTGCTGTTGTTGGCCCTGCTGTTGTAAAGGTAGCGGTGGCTGGTGAAGTGGCTGGTGATTCTGCCCGCCATAAACAGGCCTCACCCCGTTCACGTGCATCTGCGGCACCTGGTACGTCTGCTGCATCATGTAGTTGTTCTCGTACGGGTACGCAACCGAAGACGGGAACTGCGGCGGATTCTGGTAACTGGGCATGTTCTGCGGCACAGACATGTGGTAGTTCTGCGGGTGCAACTGGTTTGTGAGCAGCACGTACGGCAGCTCCAAGGGTGTGTCATGGTACCGGGGGTGGTCTAAGTCTTTTGGGCGTTCGTTGAAAGTCAGCATCTGGACTTTGGAAAAGGCTGGATTTTTGTGTTTGAATGGATCGGGATGGACGTGAATAGCGTGATACGAGGGAGTCTTCAGATGGCGTCGGAACTGGACTCAAATGAACAACACGCAAAGCGAGTCTTTGAGAAAACGAATTTTAAAGAAAATCTCATGAAAACTGGGTTTGCAGATGTTTATCTAGTTGAGACGGTAGTGAGTTACAAAGTGCATAAAAATCATGTCTCCCCATGCATGAGTGGCAGGTTGTGCAGGGAGTTATGTTGCCATCTAGGGCAAGCATGATTTGTGCAGTTCTCATTTACGATAAATATACGAAAACCCATGTTATCCGGACTCTTTATGTTGGGCGCGCACAAATGTAGAGGTCTGGTCTAGCGGGGGCTGTCTGCAGGTTGTTGGTGTGCATGGAAGCATTATATACACGAATCTTCGATGGGTTTCCCAAAAAATATTGCACCTTCATGCAAAATTGTGAGTTTTATTATATTTAGTAAGATCAACTCCTTCAATTTTTATGCGAGTGCATATTTCCATCAATCATTTCGAGCATTTAATTACGACATTCATAATTATTATTGCCCGACGCATGATCATACGCCTGGTCTGCTTAGAATCCGCCCAATGTACGACGCACGTCCATGCATGTTTCAATTAATAGATTTTTATTCAGTCCCTTTCACATTGCACCTGAAGCTATTTTTTCTTTTGATGGATTCTTTGACAATCGTAATCAGGGGTGAAGATCTCCAAATGTCGAGACCACCATAGTGGCGGACGGACAGTGGTCGCCGCCTTGGTGCAGTCCGCACATGATGTACAATGCAATGCTCATGCCAAATTAGGTCATATAGTGCATTCGTCATAATAATTGAATTTACAAAGAACAATCGAGCCATTAAAGAACCAATTGTTTCGTTAAGATTAATGCATCATTATACGCAAGATACGGCTGGCTTTGAATGAAAACCCTTCTGTCCGGCATAGTGCACCCCTGTATGCGCTTATACCTCCAGTCCCTGAGTGATTTTGCAACTCTCATCGCTCCAAACACTCACTTGATAAAAACGACAGCATTTCTCTTTCTAGCATAATAAATAATCATGTACGACAAGGCATACAATCTCGTAAAGTCCACCCAAGTCGTGGACGTTGACGTTGCAAAGTGTTATCGCAAGATTGATAGGCGTGTACTGTATTTGCTCTGCGGGGTGTATTTTTTGCAGTTCATCGACAAGTCCTTGCTTAACTATGCAGCAGTGATGGGCATCAAGAGCTACTTGAAGCCGAACTCCAATCAGTTCTCGGACTTAGGAACGATTTTGTATGTGGCGTACATTGTCGGCGAGCCTGTCAATGCATTTTTGTTCCAGAAACTTCCTGCTGCCAAATTGCTCGGAGGAAACATCATTCTTTGGGGAATTGTGATCATTGGCCATGGTTTTGCGAAAAACTTCGCGCTGTTGATGGTCGTGAGAGCGCTTTTGGGCTTTTTCGAGGCTTGTGTGGCGCCTGGATGCATTTTGGTCACGGGAATGTGGTACAACAAGAAACAGCAGCTCAAACGAACTTGCTGGTGGACATGCCAAGCCGGCGTCTCGACCATTCTCGGTGGTTTGCTCAGTTTTGCATTCCAGCACGTGAAGACCACAACTTTGGCTCTGTGGCAAATATTTTACCTTGTCATGGGTGTGATCACGGTCATTTTCGGAGCAGTTCTAGTGATGCTCATGCCAGATAGTCCCACAGCAGCGAAATTTCTTAGTGAAGACGAGAAAATCGCAGTTTTGGAGAACATTCGTGGCAACCAAACTGGCACAGTGACCAACGAGTGGAAATGGTCGCAAGTTCGAGAATTCTGCACAGATTCCTTGACGTGGCTCATGCTCGGATTGACGCTATTGCTGATGATACCCACAGGTGCAGTATTGACGTTTTCTGTGACGATGATCGCCAATATTGGCTTCTCAAACGAGCATGCAGCACTTATGCAGATGCCATTGGGGGTCTCGACCATTTTGGCAATTGCAATTGGCACCTATCTCTGTGCGCACTTCAACGGAAACCACCGAAACTTGATTTTCATTCTGATGCTCGTCCCTGCAATAGTCGGATACATTGTGCTCATTACCTCCGACAACAAAATCGGCCAGTTGTTGCTGGTGTACCTCATCAATGTGGGAACATGCGTGATCACCATGATCTACTCGTGGAACTCAGCAAATACCGCCGGGTACACGAAGCGAGTGGTCAGATCCTGTATGACAATGGTTTCCTTCGCAGTTGGTGCATTAATTGGCCCGCAATTGTTCCGAGCACAGGACGCACCTCGATATATCCGGGCCAAGATTATTTTGCTTGTTCTCGAGTGTGTTTGTGTTCCTTGGGTTTTGGCAGTCTCGTGGATTTCAAGGAGAAAAAACAAGGTCAAGGATGAAATGCAGCAAGACTTGGTTCATGAGTGGCTCAAGGAGAAGGGTGCCGATTATCAGTTTTTGGATTTGACCGATCAGGAGAACGTCATGTTTAGATATTCATATTGATCACACCGCATCGATATTCTTTGAATAATGACAGGGGCGCCAGTTTGATGACACAGGAGCTAAATGATCCAGATCAGTTTGATAACACAGGAACTAAATGATCCGGAATGGCTTTACAATGATCATGACAATCTTCACTCCTTTCGATAATCCTTTTGTAAGTTTCCAGAACCCCTTCTTTTATCCCTCTTAGATTTTCCCACTGATCTCCAACAAGTATGTCTTGAAGTACTCGAAACTGACCAAGGTGACCGCCAGAGCAGGGAGTGTGCGTGCCAAGTTCGTCATGTAGCCCGCGTAGAAGCCTCGAAGGCCCTCCTTTCGGTATATGTCAGCCACCTCGTGCACCAACTTCCCCCTTTGGGCCTGGCTCGGGCTCTGCATCTGCATCCGCGTTCGTAGAATCTCGTGGGGGTATGTGATTGTGCTGGCCACCATTTTCAGGCTCAGGGACGCAAGGATTAGCCGCCATAACTTGTGTTCGTTCTGATTGGTCAAGTCGTCCACATGCAACGTTTTCTTCATGGCCTCGTATACGGGGAAGTGGATTCCCACATGCACGAGGCCGAAAAGGGAAGGAACAAGCCCACTATAAAACACCTTGAACCCTTCGTTCTTGTACATTTTCCTGAACGCATCCAAAGTTCCCTTGTAGTAGACTTTTTCTTTCCCGGTTTGAATCATGAGTCTGGTTTTCACGACCCAAACGGGATTCACCAAAAACGACGAAAAAGAGCCAGCAGTCATGGATGCCGCAAAATGGTTGAGCCAATCTCGGTTAACCCCAAACTGTTTCTGCAAAAAAACAGGGTAAAAATGTTTGGCCTTCTCGTAAACTGTAAAGTAGATCGCCCACGTCGGAAGGTACCCGATCATCACCGGGACAACTCCACGGTACAAGCCTCTCAATTTCTCCTCCTTCAAAATTGTCTTGAACGCTCCGATAAACCCCAGGTAGCGGCTATTTGCGCCCTGCGCTTGCAATCTTGTTTTCACCACATCCAAGGGGCAAACGACGACTCCCGCCAAAAACCCCGAGGCAGCTCCAGCCACAGTGACCAATTGGCTCTCCAGCATGTTTGTGACGAACTCTGGCGGCGGGATCTTGCCCAAAATCTTGATCCGATGCTTCACTGGGAACTGGGCTGTTTTGTTTTCTCGAAACTCCATGTCCTCGCCGTGAATGATATCAGAGAAGTCCGAGTGCGGATTTTCGGTGAACTCCGAGCCCGGCGGAAGCTTCCCTGCCATTCTATATGCGTTTGCTGGTGGGGTTGCTTGTTGATTTGTGAATGGAACAATTCACGTGGTAAATAGGTGGTTTGGCCGAGTTTTCGACGCAGGAAAATCGGGTTATGGAATATTCTATGCGGTGCAAGTATCAGTGCATGTTCTGCCGGGCGAGGCAAGACGGTTTGGGTGTAATAAATAAGCGAGCTGATTATTAGATCATGGGCCTTTCAGCCATTTGTGAAGCTCTATTCTCGGAGGTACGGGTGTGTGGAGATTCTATCAACCACGGTGAAAATTTCGGTATCCTCGGATCAAAAAAATTATGGAAGCAAGAGAATTTCAAATTTTTCTTTGGGGTTTTCATAGTTTCTCCCTTAAAAATTTTAAATGCTTGCGTTTCTCTCTCGGCTTTCTCTTATCTATGAGAAACGGAAGACGTACCGCAATTGGCCAATCCGGAAACACATCGCGTGACCATTTACAACGTTAAATCAACCGGAAATCAATACCAAGATTAGGTTCACTTCACCATATTTCTCTTTCATGGTCGCTTTCGAATCGGATAAAACGGAAACCTCGATCTTGGTAATTTCTTTGACCTGCATATAGTAGTAACCGGAAAATCTATGGCATCTTGCCAGTTTCTGCAGATCGAGTTCCGTGCAAAACCGATCAACGGATGTCTCTTTCTTCTTCGCTGTCAAAACCACTAAAATATTCACTTTCTTAAAATTAGCTCATTTCGGAATTTAGAAATGCCGATGGTTCAATTTTGTATGCAGGCTTATCGGCATTTACGGCAGCAACTAAGGATCGAAACTACCACAACCAGAATTACGACAATTTTCTTCAGAAAAAATGTCAAAGTCTCTTGCCGACACAATTGTGCAGCCTGTGAGCGACAAAATCGCCGAGTTGACCTCAGAGCCGCCTAAAAAAGGCATAACCTTATTTTCGCCAGAGTATTACGCAGCTTGTACTATTGGAGGAATTGTTGCTTGTGGTCCAACTCATTCGGCGGTCACGCCTTTAGATTTGGTGAAATGTCGGCGTCAGGTGAATTCTGCGCTTTACAAGCTGAACATCCAGGGCTGGAAAACGATTTTGAAAACCTCCGGCGACCTGATTTTCACCGGGATTGGTGCTACTTTTATCGGCTATTCCTTACAGGGAGCCGGGAAATACGGATTCTATGAGTTTTTCAAGAAAACGTATGGGGATTTGGTCGGCCCGGAGATTTACGCGAAGTACAAAACCGGCGTGTTCCTTGCCGCCTCGGCGTCTGCTGAGTTTCTCGCAGATTTGGCGTTGTGTCCCTTTGAAACCATCAAGGTGAAGACTCAGACGACAATTCCGCCATATGCAACCTCGGTCGTGGACGGATGGAAAAAAATCACCGCAAAGGAAGGGTTGGGCGGCTTGTATAAGGGTTTGGGTCCGCTTTGGGCCAGACAGATTCCTTACACTATGGTGAAGTTTGCTTCTTTTGAGAAGACAGTCGAGCAGATCTACAAGTACCTTGGAAAACCTGTATCGAGCTACACACCCTTGCAGCAGACTGGGGTTTCGTTTTTGGGCGGCTACATTGCCGGTATTTTCTGTGCTGTTGTCTCCCATCCTGCTGACGTTATGGTTTCCAAAGTGAATTCCGAGAAAGAAGCCAACGAGTCGTTGGGCCAGGCCGTGAAGAGAATCTACGGGAAAATCGGCTTTGCGGGAGTCTGGAACGGGTTGCCTGTGCGAATTGTCATGGTCGGCACCTTGACTGGGTTCCAGTGGTTGATCTACGACTCGTTCAAAGTTTATGTTGGATTGCCCACCACGGGCGGGCACTGATGCCATGCTGTGCTGCCATGCTGTGGATTTCCCGGGTGCTCGATTCTAGTGCTGCGAGAAACACGCAAGTTGAGAGATGCTCAGCAAAGGGAGTTGGCCACCGGGTCTGTCCCAATACATCCCAATGAACTTGAGTTTCGATGTATGTCTTGATGAGCGAATCTGTGCGTCTTTGTCCTTCCTCCTCTTTCTTCTGTTTCTCCTTCTTGTCCTTTCCTCTTCTTCTTGTTCTGTTTATGACCACACGTTCTTGAACAAGTCGTCGTCTAGTGGGTTCTTCGCTGTGGTGTAATTGCCCGAGTTTTGCACTCTGGGAGCTCCAATTGGCGACCCAGAGCCTGAGTTCACGTTCGAGTTCCAGTTGTTCACCGAACTTGAGCTATCGTTCCACTCGTTCTTCCACTGCTTGTCTGGTTTCAGAAAACTTAACCCCATGAGCGAGTCTGACATTTGGTTCACGTCGCTTTTCGCCTGGTTTCTTTGTGGCGCTGGCGCGAAGCCGTTGCTGGACGTAGAACTGTTCAAGTATGTAGTATTGAAACTGTTCACGTTTGTGGTATTGAAGTTGCTCACGTTTGTAGAATTGAAACCGTTCAAGTTCACGTTGGAGTTGTCGATGCTGGCCTGCGAGGACTGGGGCAGCGAGTAGAGCGACAAGATCAGTTTCTTCAAATCTTGCCGTTCAGACAACTTTCCGCCGGTAGATTGCGTCGATTGCGGCGTTGGCAGCGGAGAAGAAGTGAAAGTGCCGAAGTCGTCGTCCAAAAGCGAAACAGAGCTCTGCGCCGGCGGCTTTGGTTTCTGCGCAGAAGCTCTGGACCCTGCCTGGGTCAGGTGCTGAGTCAGGTGAGCCGTTTTTGGCGGAGCTGGCTGCGTTTTCACGGCTTCTGACACCGGTTTCGGCAATTCTGGCTGGGACTTGGAAACTGCCCTCAAACCACCCAGATCCGCCGCTTTCTCGCCGACTCTGATCAGCAACGGGTCCGGTACACCCAGCGAGCCGACCCATTTGCGCAAATCGTATTTCGTCCGGATGAAGTTTTCGATTTTCAGCCCGTCCGGAACATAGTTCTCAGGCAACTTCAGCTCCCAGTAGAAATTGCATCTGGCGTTGCCCCACTTCACCATCAGCTCCACCTGCTCGTCTGTCCACGCGTCCAAATCCACCGACTTCACTCTCGAAATGTGAGTGCCCATGGACCTGTGGATTCCGGAACATCTGATGCAAATGAAACACCCGAGATTCCAGGACGCCCAACGAGGATGGGTGGCGGTTTTGCAGTCCACACATGTCTTATTTGCAGGCTCCTTCAATAACTGTTTCAAGATCTGCTTGTGTTTTTCGCTGTGCGTTTTTTTCGATGATGGAAGCGCACTCATTGGGGTCTGTCAGGCTTTCTTTGGATTTGTCGGTACTGTGATCTGTATCGGTACCTGGTGCACGGGTTTTTGCGGCTGGTATTTATCACACGGCTGCATTGTGACATGTGGTGTACGGGTTTTTGTCGTTCTGGTGTACGGGTGTCTCTTGGTGTACCCGGTCCCAGGCTTGTGTCAAGCAAGATGCGGCGTATTAATCTGGAATGTCCCTTGTGTGTACCGGTGTCAGAGTTTACCTCAATTATTTTCTCGGCCTTGCGTATTCAAGCATGCTGCCACGTAAAAATTATGCAAGGTCCATGCGCGCCTAAGTCCGACTTCTGTACGTCAGGGATTCGGCAATACTTGTACATATCGTTACCATGGCAACGATTTACCGGTTTGCTCGGATGTCAGTACCCGGGGCTTGTCTATCAAGGTCTCCTGAAGTATACCATGCACTCCGCTTCCCCAACTCGTCTGGAACAAACCGACTGCAGAGAACCAGCCTTTTTATTTTCTGGTAAACGCACTCCCATTTTACACATTAACTCAAGGATCCATTTACCCATCTACAACATTGGATTTATTCCTTACTTTCGCTCATAGCTATCAGATCTGCTTATTGCTGTTTCATGCAAATCATTTAGTTGACATTTGCCGCTATCTCATTGGTCAAACGCTCCGGCCAATTTTCATCACTTTACCCGAACACCAACACATATATTCAAGACAAACCAAAAATAACCTCAGGAGGATACTCAAATTCAGACAGACAAATCCGAAAATCTTCTCAAGTTGGTTCACAATTATACGTACTATTTATTCGCCATGGAAGGAAAAAAACTGCCACTCCCGACTTTCTCATCTGAACAAGTCAGATCCCACTCCTCACAGTCAGATCTATGGATGGTCGTGTACAACAAAGTTTACGATATCACGGAATTCGCCAACTTGCACCCTGGCGGTGTTGAGGTTTTGCTTGACTGCGCTGGAGTAGACGCCACAGAGGCATTTCAGGATGTTGGGCACTCGCAAGACGCTTTCGAGATGCTCCTCCCGTACTTGGTTGGGGAATTGCCGCCCAACGAACACAAAAAGTACGCGAACATGCTTGAGACCGGCGAAAAAGAGGTGGGCGTGAAGAGAAGGAAGAAAAAGAGACCAATGAAAAACGAGGACAGGAGACGGCAATTGCTGGTTGTGGCGCTCGTAGTGTTGGCGCTTTTGGCGTTGCTGACTGTTGTGGTGCTTCAGAAATTGCAGTGGTTGAAAATCACCGCCTACTAGCTGCTGGTAAGCAAGTAGGGAACAGAAGTTTGGGGGAAGTGAAGGAAAACACAGTGCTTGGGGAATCTAGGGTCCGTGTGTGCCCAAGGTTCGTGCGTGCCGTCCTGTTGCTATTTCTGGACAAAGTTCCGTGGTCCAAGCACTGCGAGCTTTTGCAGTTCCAAAATTCATCTTGAAATGACTCCATTGTTCTTTGCATTTTTGGCAATTATAAGACACCTGAGATGAAGCACAATTTACCAGAACGAAAATACCGAGAAAGACGAGATTCAAGGGAACTTTACAGACATATTATTTATTCAGAAGGACCCCGGGATTATTCTTGGGGGAAAGTGGTCAAGGTTACTGTTCGGTGATTTGTGGGTTTGTTCCTGCAAATAACCACAGTTCAATTGACCACACTCTGCTATTTATTTTGAATCGAAACAGGAATTCAAATCAGTTTCATGATGTTTCAATCCATTGCTATTACTCATCGCTACAGACACAAGTCATCCCAATTTTTTTCCCCAATTCTCTTTCGCCTTTCACATTTTGAGTTTCTAATTGAGGATCTCAATTACGGACGGCTCTATTACCTGCATGAACGAATCCCTCAGAAACCATTGGAAATCTGAACACTCATTACTAACTAGAACCAAAACTTCGGTCGAACAAAGAAGACAAAACAACTTTGCTTATCAGCATTCAAGTTGAATTACCAGACCGCAAAACAAGCTCAAATTCTCGCAAAAAGCCGGCCACATCTCACTCCCCAAAATGTCAGTGCCGCTTTCTAATGAGGATTTCATAAATCCAGATATCTGCGAGTTTGCAGAGCCCGTGGACTTGAAACAGGAAAACATCCAGATGTTGCAGCAACAGAACGCCTATACTCAGCACTTTACGCCACCAGCTTCGGGCATTTCCAACTCCTGGCCGTCAAACGACATGAGTTTCCACATTCAGCCAGAATACCCGAATTACACAAGCGACGTGCAGTTCCAGGCGCCCGTGATCTTTGAAAACGGGTCCATCAGCACTGTCCTGCTGCCTCTGTTTGCCAACGCCGACCAAAATCATAACCAGAGCTTCCAAAGCCAGATGAATCAGATGGACCAGATGAACTCAAGCTCACAGCAGGTGAACGTGGCGAGCTCAGGAAAGGAAAAGAAACAGAAAGTGAAGAAGCAGTTTATCAGCGAGCAGGAGGCGATTTTGTTGGAGAAAGACGACGCAGAGTTGAGCGAGGCTGAGTTGACCATAAAGAAGAAAGCACAGAACAGACTCGCACAGCGAGCTTTCCGCGAAAGAAAAGAGCTGAAGTTGAAAGCGTTGGAGACAAAGTTGCTCGAGAGCGAGGAGGAACGACAGAAATTGTTGGAGAAGCTCGAGGAGATCAAGCTGCAGTTCATTACTGTGAATACCGAAAACAAGTTCTTGCGGAACTCAGCAGACCAGCCCAGCTCGGGGTCTAATTACCCACTCAGCATCGAAAAGACGAAGTTTGTGTTCCCAAAATCACAGCAGGAGTTTATTGCCGAGATGGTTCAGGGCCGAAACCACACGATTTCCCAGGAAACAATAAATAAGGTGTACAACGAGCCACAGAATCCAGGCAGGAAAGTTTTGGCGGTGGGTGCAGTCTGGGACTACTTGCAGATCAAATCCGAGGAGGAAGAATTCGAAAACATCGATATGTTTGAGGTGATGACGCGGCTCAAGGGAAACGAATTGTGTCACGGCTACGGGCCCGCATACCCGCTTGATTTGGTGGAGTCTGCGCTCCGGGAGGTCGTGGAGGAGACCTAAATGACTGAGAACTGAAGGCTTGAAGATCTGAAAATTTCAATTCGAAGAACTGAAGAGTTTGGGTTGATGGAGAACAGATCTGGAAAAGGAAGAGTGTAATTGTGAGTGGCTCCCGAATTCCACTGATTTGCTTATTTCAGTGCTCAGATCTCGTGACCAGAAACAAAAAATTCGATCAGACATTAAGACGATTTCGGATTCCATTGAAGATCGATAGGAATTCTGTGCTTGCCAGAAAGAAGGTAAATGTCCGGATACATGAGAAGAAACATTATTGCCGGCCTCTAGTCAATTAAATTGTATGACATTGTATGGGATCGTAAATTAGTGTTGAACAAGTATCAAAAAATTTCATCTTTAAGAATCTTTCAAGTTTTCTGGAGATTGATTTTAAATCTCCAGAGACCTTAACCCAATTTTGCAGTCTCCAATAAATTCGCAGTTTCCAGTAGATTCGCACATTGAACCAATATCTGACCTCTGCAGCAAACGTCCAATTCCCCGTTTCCAAAAATAAAAACTGCAAATCCCGCCAGCAAAAACTATAAAAGGAGGGCGATTCCCACATTTTCTCCCACCACTTTTTGCTCTTTTCCCCCCAATTTTCCTCCTCTCGCCTCCACCACTCGCCCCGCCGAACCTTCTAGAACCTACACGCACTCCCCCATATATATCCGCTCGTCGCACTCCACCTCAAACCACCAACTACAATGTCTGCTGAAGAGTTTAAAGCCGAGGGAAATAAGTATTTCGCCGCCAAGGAATTCGAAAAGGCCATCGACCTGTTCACCAGGGCCATCGACGCCTCGCCTGAACCCAACCATGTGTTGTTTTCCAACAGATCCGCCTGTTACGCCTCATTGAAGGTCTTCAACAAAGCGTTGGAGGACGCCGAGAAGTGTGTTTCTATCAACAACTCATGGGCGAAGGGCTACAACCGTGTGGGTGCTGCGCAGTACGGCTTGGGCAACTTCGACGACGCCAGGAGGGCCTACAGCGATGCCTTGAAGTTGGACGCCAACAACGCCATGGCCCAGAGCGGGTTGACCGCCATTGAGCAGGCGGAGGCGTCCAGAAACAGCATGCCGGACTTGGGTTTGGGCCGGATCTTCTCGGACCCTAACATGATCACGCAGTTGAAGAACAACCCCAAAACCGCCGAGTTGATGAAGGATCCGTCGTTGGTGGCGAAGTTGTTGCAGATCCAGGCCAACCCACAGGCGGGCTTGCAGACGATGTTGAGCGACCCACGCATGATGACGATCATGGGCGCCTTGATGGGAATCGACATGGATGCGCCCGACCTAAAACAGCCACAGCAGGAACAACAGCAAGAACAAGTTCCGCCACAGCAATCGGAGCCACAAGCTGACGCTGCTTCTGCGCAGGAGTCTGAGTCCCTTGAGACGTCCTCCTCGTTCTCTGGCGAAACCAAAGTGGACGAGACCGCCTTCAGACACGGCGACCCATCCCAGCCTCCACGCGAGGAGGTGCAGCTCGAGTCCGAGGACGTCGAGATGGAGGACTCCAGCAAAGCGGACGCAGAGGCCGCCAAGGCCGCGGGCAACGCTTTGTACAAGCAGCGCAAGTTCGACGAGGCCATTGAGCAGTACAACAAGGCGTGGGAGTTGCACAAGGACATTACGTTCTTGAACAACAGGGCCGCTGCCGAGTACGAGAAGGGCGACTACGATGCGGCGATCGCCACGTGCGAGACAGCTATCGAGGAGGGAAGAGCCGCCAGAGCCGACTACAAGGTGATTGCCAAGTCTTTTGCCAGATTGGGTAACACCTACTTGAAGAAAGACGACTTGGAGGCCGCCGCCAAGAACTTCGACAAGTCGTTGACCGAGCACAGAACGCCCGAGGTGCTCACGAAGTTGAGAACCACGCAGAAGGAAATCAAGACCAGAGAGGCGCTCCTGTATGTCAACCCGGAGAAGGCTGAGGAGGCCAGATTGGAAGGCAAGGAGTTTTTCACCAAGGGCGACTGGCCCAACGCCGTCAAGGCGTACACTGAGATGGTGAAGAGAGCACCCGATGACGCCAGGGGCTACTCCAACAGAGCCGCTGCGTTGGCCAAGTTGATGTCGTTCCCCGACGCGGTGCGCGACTGCGACTTGGCGATCCAGAAGGACCCCAACTTCATCAGAGCATACATCAGAAAGGCAAACGCGCAGTTGGCCATGAAGGAGTATTCGCACGTGATCGAGACGTTGAACGAGGCCCGTGAGAAGGACCTTGCCGTGAACGCAGGCAAGAACGTGCTGGAAATCGACCAGCTTTACAACAGGGCTGCCTCCCAGCGCTTCTCTGCGATCGAAGGTGAGACGCCCGAGCAGACCATGGAGAGAGTCTCGAGAGACCCAGAGATTGTGCAGATCTTGCAGGACCCAGTCATGCAGGGTATCTTGGGCCAGGCCAGAGACAACCCTGCTGCGTTGCAAGACCACATGAGAAACCCAGAGGTGAGCAAGAAGATCAACACTTTGATTGCAGCCGGTGTGATCCGCACTCGCTAGTTACGTCGTGAATGAAAGAGAAAAGTCAGAAGATTTTACAGAGTAGGACACTGTATTAGTGTAGAGCTGTATTAATGTACAGTGATTTTGTATTGATATTGAAATGCAATAGTTATGTACATGAAATCAATTAGAGACCATTGTCGAAGAAATAGTTGGGCATGTTCAACAACTCCTCAGCCGCATAGTTTGGCAAGTCTTCATCCAAAAATTGCCAGTCTGGACTCAATTTCCAATTTGGACCCATATCGATGTTGTCTGTGGGGTGCAAGATGTTATTCAACGCAGGATTTATTCTTTTCGCCGCCGTCTCGTGATCGGAAACTGAATTCAGCGAGAACGAAGACGGAGAGTTATTCAGCGGCGTTTTGCTACCGCTCGTCCTTTTGGAGTTTCCGTTGTTGTACAGAATGTACGACGAAGTGTCGCAGATGCTTTTCATGAAATCCGCAACCGCCAGAGCGCTCAAAGAGTTCTGGTAAAATTGTGGGTACTTTCTCTCAATAATTTCCAAATGCTCCTTCAATGCGGGATTGCTGCCCAAGATGTTCATGTTGCTTCCCTCCTCAATGATCTTGATAGTGATTCTCAATAGAATCCTCACCAACAAGTCCAACATCTCGAACCGCATGTACAACAATCTTGTGAACTCGTGGTCTGCCTTTTTCGCGAAATACCCAAAGAAGTTCATCAGCACATCAATGATCAAACTAAGATCCTTAAATGTCTCGCCGTCTCCAGAATGGTTCAAGCAATTTGAGATAATATTGATAGCTGCTGAAAACGGAACACTTGAGAGCCAATTGAGGGTGAGGAAAGGTACCCTTTCTCTGTCAAAAGCACGAACAAGGTGCAAGATCGACCTGGCGCTGTCAAGGGAGAGTTTTCTGAACTGCGAGTTTTCCAATGGCGGGCTCTCGCCTTCCATGGCCACAACTTGCCATGGGACCCTATTGATGGTCATCAAGTGACCAAAGTAGGTAATCAAGAATGTCGCCATAACATTACTTCTGTGGTCATACCCGCCCGGTTTCCCAATCACTTGCAAGAGTCTGTCGAAGTAAGGCTCATTGTAGAATCGTGGCCTGTAGGCGTCAGGCATCTGCTGAGCCAACTCAAACATGCTCGAGTTGAGGTGGTTCACATTTTCCTGCACTCTTTTCACGCTCTCGTACTCAACTGAGGCACTGAACAAACGCACGTAGCTCAAGGACCGGATTTGAGACATTCGGAAAAGGAACTTGTGCATGTCTAGCTGGCTAGGGTGCGCGTGCGGAGCATCAACCTTGCAGCACAAGAGGTTTTCCAACTCGGTTCCTGAGACCTCGTTAAATGAGTCAAGCACCGAAACATCTACGATATTCACCAGCGGTGGTTTCCCCAACCGGTAGCAAATCTCAATGTCAACCTGCTGCACGGCGGCCCACACCTTGATCCGCTTCAACTTCTCCGCTTCGGGAAGGTGCGCCGATGTTTCTATGCGGTGCAACCCCATTTCCTGAGCGTACCTGACGGCTAGGCCAATGAGGGCGTAGTTGACATCGGAAATCACCCAGGAAGTTTCCAAGTAAACAACCATAAGCAACAATGCCTGGATGGTGGGGATTCCCTCGGAGATCGCCGAGATTCTGTTGTAGTAGAAAATGGCATTCAAGAACGCTTCCTCCTGCAAGGCGAAAAGATGGGATGTGGGCACCTTGATCACGTTCTCGTAGGTGACCTCGCCGAAAAGCGGGTCCTTCCGGTCAATGAACACGGCCGTTCCAAGCGCAAGCGTCACATTCATAATCATGAGCTCCGAGTACGTGAACTTGCGCCTCTTCCCCTGGTTGAGCGACTTGTTGGCGTAGTACGCCTCAAAGAGCTCTCTGACGTGCGACATTGGGCAGATGAAGTCCGCCAAGTGCACGCGCTCGGAGAAGGCGACCAAGTCGTCCACCAACCCCTTGTTGTCGGGAAACACACCCGCTTTGAGCCGCTTCACCTGCTCGGCGCTGTGTATCTGCGGCTCGGTCCAGATGCTCGAGAAGACACGTTTCCACGCCGTCACATAGAACAAGAGCGTCTCCATGGGCGTCATGATGTAGTGGTCCTGCGGCGGCAACTTCAGTTTGATGAACTGCAAACTCTGCGGACTGAAGATCATGCTGAACCCCAAGTGGGAGCCCTTGAAGTGCGAGGGGAACCTCCGCGCGTTCTGCGGCACGTTGTCGATCAGCTCGTTCATCACGTCCTTGCACTGCTGGAAGTACAGGTCGCGCTCGCCGTTCATGGGCGAGTACGACGGCGTCTTCAGCAGCTCCGACTCGTCCGACTCGTCTGACTTGGTGTCGTCGGGCACCACGCTTCTGTGCGGTGTGCTGGTGCTGCCCGTATTTGCAGCGCCCGTGTTTGCAGCGCCCATGTGGGGGCTGCCCCCCTCGACTTTGGCGGCTATTTTCCTGATCATGTCCTCGAGCTGCGAGATTCTGGCCAGGACATTGTCCGCCATCTTCGTCCGAGGTTTTCTTTGCTTGTTCAGCTCGTACACACATTCCACTCTCGAGTACTGACAATGACTGCACGGCTCCAACCCGTCACATTTGATCTTTTTACGGCGACAGCAGGCGCAGGCTTTTGCCACACGGTCTCTTGTTCTGGAGTACGACAGACTGTCACTCATAAAGGCGGGAGGTACGGGTTTCCTGGTGGTTTCGGATATCGGCTTCGATGATCCGCGTTCCAAGGTTTGCGGAACTGAAAGTGAAATGTTCTGGAACGAAAAGTGAACTGGTGGTGGTGGTTCCGGCCAAGACGGACTGACTTAGGGATGAATGAGACTGATTTCGGGAGGTACGGGTGTGCAGCGCGGCCGGAGAAAGGTGCAGGATATTTGAGACCTGCAGACAGGGCAACGGTTTGTCTTGAAAGCTGCAAAACCTAAATCTCCAGGTTTCTCAAAAAAAAAAGACTATTCTATTATTCAAAAATGTCTATCGTTCTATATTCCTGGCCCATATTTCTTGAGTCTCCACCTCAGAAGGGAACATTGTTGTCCATGAAGAAATTGGGGAACTGGCTCATTTGCTGGTTGTAGATATCCTCCATCTGGAAATTGGCCCCATACAATAAATCGTCGGCCATGGGCGGAATTCCCGGCGAGTTTGCATACACGTCGTACTCAAAGTTCGGCCGGGACGGCGTGTTTAGCGCCGAAACACTCATTTTCGCCTTGACTCCCATATTCGGGGTCGGGGACAGATTCAGCACAACAGGCAGGTACTTGTTGTCGGCGGCAAACGGCGACTTGGCGTTGAAGTTGATCATGTGACTGAGCAAGGTTGTTCGGAACTCTTCGGTGTCTGAATATAGCTCGGGGAAGAGCTGGGAAGGTAAGTCCAAGTGCTGTCTTAGGCTGTCATTTCCGTTCAAGATCGACAACCCAGTTTTCAGCTCGAAAATCGTGATTGTGATCTTCAAAAGCATCTTGAACAACACCTGCAACAACGTGGAGATCTCCAACTTGGCAAAGTATCCCAATTTCTTGTAATTGGTTCTCCTACCAATGAAGTTTTTGGAAATGTCAATCATCAAGTTCAAGTCGTTAGCCGCCTCCGGCAGATTGGGCTGGTTCATGCACGCCGCCAGCAAGTGCAAGAACGCCGAGAGTGGGAAAAACATGCTCCACGTGACAAACGACTCGTTGAGCTTGTGTCTGTTGAGCTGTCTGACCAAATGCAAAACCGTGCGGGCGCTATTGAGCGAAATGTCTCTGTAAGTCTCCAAAGTTTCGTCTGCCTGCGGGAAACTGAACATCGAGGGCAATCTGTTGACGACCATCATATGAGTGAAGTAGTTTAGAAAAGCCGAAAGTCTCACTTCGTCGTCCTCGGTGGTGACTTCCGTAAAGGGCACAAACGCCGGGTCGTTGAAGAACACCGGTCTCTGATCGGACGGCAACAGCACCGCCACAGCCTGCATTTCGCCATTGAGGAAGTTCAAGCTTTCCTGGAGCAGCTCGAACGAGTCCAAGTTGGCCGTGGCCGAAAACAAGCGGTTGTAGCTGTTCAAGCGGATCCGGAAAATCCCGAAAAACACCTGGTGCAAGTACTCAAAGCGCTCGTCGATTTTCAAGAACTGCAGAATATCCTGCGAGAGTAGTCTCGGGCTCATATCGTTGTAGTTGATTAAGGGCATTCTCCCGCTGCGGAAACACATCTCCATGTCCATGAACATGCACATCAGCCACACTCTGGTTCGCTTGTACAGCAAAGCAGATGGAATGGAGTCGTAGGTCTCGATTCGATGGAGTCCCAACTGCTGCGCAAACCGGATGGCCGATGATAGAATCATATACCCTATTTCTGGCGTGATGGAGTTTCGCTCGAGGTAAATTGTGAAAAGGACGAAAGCCTCAACGGTTTCGAGACCCTCGCAGATAACGCAAAGCCGAAAGTAGTAGTACACTGCATTGGTCAAAAGCTCATCCTGCAACTCCATTATCGTGTCGCTGGAAAAAAAGTCAGATGCACTCAGCGCCGTGCTGTTTGGCGTCAGATAAGCTGAACCAAGCAAACTCTCTGTCTTTCCAATCAAACACGTGAGCAACACCATCGTCATTTTGAGTAGTTGCGACACAGTGAAGATCCGCTTGCCCGGGTGCTTATAGTACAGCTCAAACATGCTCTTTGTCTCGTGGAAATCTGCCAAGTTGTGGAAAAAGAAAATCAGTTTATAGTGGGTGTCGATCAAGCTCAAAACTGCGGCCAGGTTTTCGGGGAACGGATTGCACAAGAGTTTTGTGATGTGGTCAGGATTCATGGGCGCCGGCTCTGCCCATTTCAGCAAAAACAGCTTCGCTTTCACCTGGAAGATCACAGGCATGTTCTTGAGCGGTTTCATCATGTTTCTGTTTTCCTCGCCCAATTGTTGGCGTATCCACTCCATGCTGCTGACCGAGAATATCAGAAGAAACGAGTGGGTGCCGAAATACAGCTCGATTTGCTTCAAGTTCAAGGATTTCTCCGTCTTCAGCTTCTCTGTGGCCCCGGTTTTCGCCCGCTTGGGTTCATTTTCCTCTTCGCTGTACTCTTCCAGATCCAGCAGCTCCTCACTGTTTGTTTCCTCGTACTCAGACTGTCTCGCCGGTTTCAACTCGGCAGGAGCGCCCAACTTCTCGGTGAGCAGCAAAATCACATTCTCCAACCGCGAGATCCTCAAGTTGAGCAAGTCTACGCTCTTCCCCGACACTTTGCGGCCTCTTGACAGCCTTGGTTTCTTGGGTGGCCTTTCCTCGTAGTGACAAACCTTTTCCTTGGCTATTTCACAGTTCAGACATGGCTGTTTGCCGTCACACCGGATCTTCTTCTTGCGGCACGTGTCACACGCCACACGTGTTCTCTTCCGTGGCTCGGGTGACATAATCAGTGGAAAATTGGTGTTTTGGAAGAATTTTGGTGGCTGGAAAGTTATCTGATGTTTGGGTGTACTTGACGAGGGAATCAGACGAGGTAACTCTCGGTAACTATTCAAATTTTGGTGAGCCCCAATTTCTTCTTTTTGAGATTTCCCGATTTCGTCAGATCAATGAAACTCTGCTCTTGTTCGCTTGTGTCTACTGTTCCCGGTATTTCTAGCGGCTTGATGTCCTGTATGTGGAAGGTTACGGAACCGGAATCTACGGTTAACTCCGTTCCGAGCAACGAGCGATTATTGAAATGTGAAGTGTGATCTTCTGAAAACCCCAGAGTTGAAAATCAGATTTGACTTCTTTTGTTTTTTGCTGTGAATCCTGGTTCGGGCTTATTCTATTGGATGTCTGGTGTGCGTAATGTGGCCGCAGCCTTGGCCAGATAATATGCAAATATACACAACGGTGAAATCTGACAGATGGTGTCAAAGAAGAGAGTTAATTAGAATCAGCAACTCTTGTTGTTTGTACAAAAACTGGAGACGATAATTGATCAGTGTGGCTGTGGTATATATGAGCAGGCTGCGATCATAAAAAGCGGCAGGGGAAAGTTACACAAAAGGGAATAGAAGAGAAGGGCCAGAATTGAAAGGGCGGGAAAGTCACGTGTGATATTTGTCAGGAGGAGAAACCAGTTTACCAAGCGTTGGTGTTTCTATTATGGCCATTTGAACTGTGCGGTAGAAGAGGCTTTGCAGCCAAAGGCTAGGAAGTCAGACAGGTACACCAAAAGGGAGGTAAAAAGAGCGGTGATGAAAAATGAGGAGATCAATCGAGGAGCTGGAGTTAATCGGGTTAAAAATAAATATTGGAACGTTTTGAAGGTGCTCCTTTCGGTCAATCAGTTGGGTATGTCTCGTTCATACAAAGGACCAGTAAGGGACACCAAAGAAGTTCCGGGTAGCACAAAATCTGCAAACCAAAACAACAGAACAGAATAAAATCCCGGAACAAAGCTGATTCTCAGCTTCCCTCCAATGATCCTTTCCTCTCTGGTCGTATCTGGTCTACTCCACATTGCCCTGAATTGACCTGCAGCTAACGGGACAGACACCACCACCACCATATCATCAATACCAAAACGAAAAAAAACAAACAAGCTAAAAACAAGAGTATTTCTATTTTTGAAGACCTCAACTCCAAGCTGGCTCGGCTTTTTCACTCAACGTTCTGGTGATCACCATCCCTCTGCAACTTCCAACTTCCTCTGATCTCCTCCTGCAGACACGCTCCACCATTTCTTCACTCTCCAACGACACTTTCTTCTCCCATGGCTTCGAGAAAACCCATCTTCGCCAATAAGGAAGACGCCAACGCGCGCGAGGCACTCAAGCTCTACGAGTCCAAGCAGTACAAAAAAGCGTTGAAGCTCGTCGACCAGAATTTGAAGAAAAATTCGTCCCACGCTGAGTCGTTGGCCTTGAAAGGCTGCATCAACCACCAACTGGGCCACACGGCCGATGCCGAGCCCTACATTGTCAAGGCGCTTGCCAAGGAGCCTGCAAACTACTTGGTCAACCACTTGGCCGGCATCTACTATCGGTCTGTGGAGAATTACCCGGAGGCTGCCAAATGGTATAAAGCCGCCGTGGACCACGGGTCGCAGAACACCCCGATTTTGCGTGACTTGTCGTTGTTGCAGCTGCAAATACGTGACTTCAAGAACCTCCGGGACTCCCGCCAGCAGTTCTTGGAGAGCCAGCCGGGATACAGGGCCAATTGGACCGCCGTAGCTGTTTCTCATCACTTGAACAAAGACTACGACGCTGCGGTGAGCACATTGGCGAAAATCGAGGACATAATCAAGGAGCACTTGCAGGAGCAGGACAGGTACGAGCAGAGCGAGTGTGTTTTGTACAAGAACATGATCATTGGCGAGGCCGGCAACTGCAGCCGCGCCTTGGAGGAGTTGAGAAAAGACTCCGACGAGATCAGAGACCGCGCGTCGTACATGGAGTACGAGGCCAAATACTTGTTGTACTTGGGCAAGCAGAAGGAGGCGCTGTTGCTCTACAGGAAATTGTTGCAGCGCAACCCAGACAACGAGGCCTACTACACATTGCTAGAGACGGCGTTGGGCACCCCGAGCGGATCGATCGATTTGCGCTTGAAATTGTACGACAAGTTGGCGCTGTTCTACCCGCGCGCCGACCCGCCGCAGTTCTTGCCGTTGGCGTTTTTGCCCGCTTCCCATCCCGAGTTCAGGGCGCGTGCTTCCAAGTACATTTTGGCCCAGTTGAAGCGCGGCGTGCCGGCGACTTTCGTCAACGTGAAGCCGCTCTACAAGAACAAGCAAAAGCGTGGCGTCATCTTGGAGATCGTCCTGGACTTTTTCGCCACCGAGGTGCCCAAGTTGGCCCCCACCGTTTTCGTGTGGGCAAACTACTTTTTGGCCCAGCACTACCTCTACTTGGGCGAGCTCACCCAGGCCACGGAACACGTGGACGCTGCCTTGGCCCACTCCCCGACTTTGGTCGAGTTGTACATTTTGAAGGCACGTGTCACCAAGCACTTGGGCCAGTTCCAGGAAGCAGCCCGGATCATGCAGGAGGGCCGTGCCTTGGACTTGCAAGACCGCTTCATCAACTCGAAAACGACCAAGTACTTGTTCCGCGCCAACGAGATCGACAAGGCTGTCGACACGATCTCGTTGTTCACGAAGTTGGACGAGGGCGCGGTCAACGGACTCAAAGATTTGCACACCATGCAAGCAAACTGGGTGTTGATCGAGTCCGCAGAGGCATACACCAGATTGTACAGGGAGCAGCTCGAAAAAGTGAAAACACTTCCTGAGGACGAAGTCAATGATGCCCAGGACATTGCCGACTTGTACCGCGGTCTAGCTCTCAAACGGTACTTGGCAGTAGTGAAGGTGTTCAAGATTTTCACCAACGACCAGTTCGACTTCCACTCCTACTGCATGAGAAGAGGCACCCCCCGTGACTACATCGACATGATTCGCTGGGAGGACAAATTGCACTCGACTCCTATTTATGTGAGGGCCATCAAGGGCTTGTCTTCCTTGTACTGGGAGATATATGAGTTCCAGAAGGAGGAACAGGCCAAGGAGGACCCCAAGGCGAAGAAGAAGAAGGTGAAGAAGACAAAACCACTCAACATCAAGAAGAAGAGCGAACTCATTCTGAAGGTCGAGTCGGAGAAGGACGATGCCGACCCATTGGGTGCAAAACTATTGACCGACTTGAAGGAGAACCCTGGCTTGCTTTCCGAGTTGGAGACTTACGCGAAAAACTTGACCATGGCCGCAGACAACTATGTATTCACGTGGGAATTTGCATATGATGTGTACTTGGAAGAGAAGAAGTACGTCTTGGCCTTGCAGGCCTTGCGGCTGTGGGCAAAACTCGCGGAGTCACTGTTGGTGAGCGCGAAAGTTGATCAGTTCAGAAAGGTCCTAGCTGAGGACGATACTTCGAACCCAGCTATTGTGAAAGTTGCACAGAAGGGCCTCGAAAGTGCATTTCCACCAAAGAACTAGAGAACGGTCTTAAATTCGCTCGGAAAACATCGAAACAGAGCGAATTCTTCCTCAAACAGATTTATCTCTGGTCCTAGCTTTGCCAGATGTCAATGATATCAGACACTCCACAACAACTAGGGATTCAGATTTCGTACATAGATAAGCATCCTATGAGCTGAGCCAGGACTCCGCCTGCGACCTGGCAACTGTAGATGCCAAGTTCAATGTCTGTTGTCCCATTGGGAAGTAACTCACTGTGTACCAAATGGCGCTTATCAATTGCACCACGGCGAAAATAATCAGTAACAATGTCAGTTTCAAAGACAAGCTCAGAATCAATGTCATGATGATGCTGGTCACAAAAACAACAGTAAAGATCAATCTGGTAGACGAGAGCAAATGCGTTAAGTATGCTTTGGCGCCCTGGAGCACACCAAAGCTCACCAAGAAGAAGATGGAGCCCAAAGACCAAAGTAGAGCGAATTTCCTTGGTTTCAACGACAACACAGGAAACAAGAAGATGCAGATGGCATAGCAGCAGACGGAACCGCCGAAAGTTAATGCAAAGATCAACATTCTGTCCCACCTCGACAACTCAAAGTAACCAGGCTCCAGCGTCACGTAGTTATCGTCATCTTCCAAGTATACATTCTGCGACCTGAAGGGATTGAGTTTCTGTAGTCTCGTTTTGAAGTTTGACTGGTCAGGCTGTGTTGCTGGAGGCGGCAATGGCGCACCATCGTCCTGGGCCAATGGCAGGTACTTGTTCTTGAACGACTTGAAGAAGCTCATGTGGTTGGTGTGGAGTGGCTGAGTGCAGGGGCAAGAGGTAGAGGTGAGGCAGGGCAGAGACGAGGCATGCGACAAATGGGGAGGAAAGTATGTGGGGGGATCGGTGTGTTTATATAGACAGAAATGTGAATTGCTTTTTCGGATGTATGCATGCAGCTGGTCACGCAATTTATTTGCCATATATATAAATAGATTCCTATCCACGTATATATATGGGAGCTCTACCCTCCATCATTTGGGGCCAAAGTCGCACTAAGCAGTTTACACTAGTTAAGTTCTCGCTTATAGTTAGAAGTCGCACAATACATTCGCACTACAATTTCGCACTACATCCTACACAGTATTCTCTACGGTACTCTGCAATATATTCCCGTACACCAAGTTAATTCCTACTTCCCGTCAGTTAACGCAAACCACAATTGCAGAACTAAAAAAAATGTCAGTGGCAACCTCCTCGTTCTTCTCCACATACGCGCAGCTCATACAGCTAGAGACAGACGCAGCACCGGACTCGTTCTACGGGACAGAGGATTACCATAAGATCGACTCGCTCGGCCCAACGCTACCAAAACTTTCATGGGCTTTGCCACTGCCAGAAGCTCAGGATTCCGCTACTGAAGACATCGTCACTGTTTCTGTGAAGTCAATCAAGCCGCAATACAAGTTTTCCACGCTGTTGGGTGTTCCGCTCAATTCTACCATTTACAAAGTGAAAACACGTTTGGTCGAGGAAATTGAGGTCTTAAAAAACGGGAATGTGGCTCCTTCCGACTTGAAAGTCATGGTCAAGGCAAAAGTCGTGGCTGACTCTACGGTTTTGTCCAGTTTGACCAGTGGTGATATTTCCTTTACAGTCTTGGTTTCTGCGCCAAAAAAGGAAGCAACGCCAGCTCCAGCGGCTACTTCTGATGATCCTGTTAGCGATTTGCCCCTGAAAACCATCTCTGAGGCCACGTGGCAGAAAATCCACGAGCTTTTGCTCGTCGACTTGGGCAGCGACGCTCAGGCTGTCTTGGAGAAGTTCAAGAGCGTGCAATAGAGGCATAATGAGCAGGTTAATGGTAGTATTTGACAGTGCCAAAATGGACGACACTGAAGGAAATTACGTTTACACGAGAATGTACAGAATTATATTGTTATTGTGGCTGATACGAGGCATGCCATTGTGTTGTTCATAAACTATGCTTGTAATGACTCATTGGCGCTGTTTAAGAACAAAGTGTTCCGCTCAAAACTGGAAAATGGAAACCAAGGCCATCAATGAGTGTCTTATAATGATACAGCAACTGGAGGCAATTCGTCATTTGCTCTTCATAGATCATCCATATCTGAAAATCACTCAACATTGAAATATCCAACTTGCCGGACCTCTCACTAATTTAATAAGGGTCCACATTGTCATTGTGCACTTCTCATTTCAAAACCGTTGATCATTCTCTCTATTTCCTTGTGTGTCTCCCTTAATTTTTCCCATACTTCTTTTTGAGTAGCTCACTTAGCGTATGTCCCTCAGGTCTCCCAACTCTTGACTCATGCAAGAAATAAGCAGAAATTCCAATCGAAATGGCTATCACGGGATCGGCAAATCTCGAGATTAGGTACTTGTATTGCATTGGGAAGAACTAGTAGTGAGCAGGTTCTGAGACCTATGCAATTATTTTCTGCAGGTTTCCCATTTGCCAAAATCACCACTTACCACCATCCGCAACTTACGTATAAATGCAATGTCTTTGTCTATATGATGAACTCTCATTCCCCCTTTCTATCCACTTCCGTTCCCTTCTTATTTCTGGTTCCTGAATTTTTTCTTCATGCGGTTGCTGATGTGCTTGTTCCATGTGACTCCACTCATGATGGACTTGTTGAACCCATAAACATCGTGTATATCGTCGCTGCCGCCGTTTCCCGTGTATCTTAACGCTTCTCTTTCCTCCTGACTCATTCCGGTGTCCATGAAGTTTTTCTTGCTGTTGATTTTGCTCCTTTGCTTCGACACAAACTCCCTACACTTGTTTATTTCGTCCTGTGAAAGAAACCCGTACCCGTAGCCACCGATTTTCTTGAAACAGCTATCGATGAGCAAATTTGGGTCTGTGATCTGTTTTGGGAAGTTCTGCATGAACTGGAACAACTCGATCTGTTCGGTTTCGGATTCTGCGTTTCTCAGGTCTTTCGTTGCAAAGTTAGGGTGGTCCAAGCACAAACGGCAGATAGTGAGGGAGATTCTGAATATCGTCTTCAGCCCTTCATACCAAATGATATCCCAGATTCGAAGCACGCTCTCAATGGGCAAAACACCAACAAACACAGACATGAACCACGAGGAGGTGACCAAAGTGACTGGAGGAAGACGAATGAGAATCTTGTCCTCGGTCACAACCTCGCCTTCGAAACTTTTCCCGATGATTGTCCATAGTTTGGGAATGTACTCCCTCACGCACATCATAAGCACGCCCTGGTCGGTGTGGACACCCTCCAAATTGGCCGAGTGGACTTTCGGCAAGATCCGCTCCGTCATAATCACAAGCATCCAGAAAGCGTGTTCCTCGGGCATAAATAGAAGCAAAAGGCCTGCCAAGAAGTTGAGGGACTGGCAGTAGCCAATGTGGGGCGAGTAATGCGCAAATGCCACCAAGACGTTCCGCAACGATTTGATCATGGCGGTTTCCTCCTGTTGCTCGTCCTGAATGCTCGCCAGACTGAGCGACAGCATCAGGTTGAAGTACACGTTGTCTGGGAACGTTCTGTTCAAGTCCCGCTCAATCACCTCTGTGTCCTTGTTCTTGATGCCACGTGTATCGGCCACGATCTTGTCGTAAACGCCCACATGGCTATTGAGGCGCTCGTAGCCGCCCCCATAGAAGAACCACGCGTTTCCTCTCCATTCCGGCGGAATTCCCTTTCTCACCAATTTCTTGACTTTATCTGATTTTGGCGGGAACCTCGTGGGCACGGTTCTCAGCTCAAGGTGGAGCCCGTTCTGTTTCATTAGGGAATCCCACTTCTTTCTCTGCTGCAAAAGATGTGGCAGGTACTCCCGGAACCACTGGTTGTAGGATTCTCTCGACAGCTCAAAGAAAGACAGCTGTTTGCGGAACCCGTACATGTCGGTCTGGGAATCTAGCACTTTGGCCAAGTTTCGCTCTGTTGTCTGCTTGAGTTGCGGCCTCGCCTGTGTCTCCAGCTGGGGAGTTGGGCTCTTCACCAGGCCCGTAGCCACTGTTGAGTTGGACACGTTTCTTTTCTGCAAGTTGTGTATTTCGGGTAGTACTGGCTTCAACAGATCACCAAGCCCCGTGTTCTGCAACTCAATCTCCGTGGTATCGTCAAATTCCGTCAGATCATGGTCACCCGCGTCATAAAAATCTAGAAGGGAGTAGTTGTGGGAATAGCCCAGCTCCGATCTGCGCACTGGATTGGGCGACGAGAGCAAGTCAGCAGACTGTAGCAAGTCGCTCCTGGCCCCCGGGTCTAGTGTTCCCATTATCGCTGTGGAGGAGTAGAAAAGAGTGAAAGTGTCTCGGAGTGCATGTCGTGTGCAGTGACTGGGGAAACGAAGGGGAATGCTGAGGCTAAGAGGGAGGACCGGGGGGCGGAAAAGTGGGGGAATTTTGGTAGAAGAAAACGTGGGAATCGACGTCTATTTATGTTATTTTGAATTGCTTTTTCCGGTTGTAGACAGGTGTTCCTTTGTTTGTGGGTGTTCGTCTGTGGGGAGCACCGAGTGTGTTCCTGATTCGCACATTTCCCTGTGTGAGTTAAAAGAAGGAAAAATCGTTAGACGAAACAAAAACTCAAGGTTGCGGAAGTGAAGAAATTTTGAAATTTTGGAATATCGAAATCAGTGGGGTGAGTTATTTGATATGTTTATAATATTCACAATCCGAGATGCTGGTTTCCATTCCTCCGCTTTTTTTCTTGATTTGAAACTACAGGCTGGATCAGTTTGGGTTGGCAGATCTCAGTCGTAGCTAATTTGCACTCAACATCTGACACACAAAGAGAAACTGGGACAATGATATGGATGATAAGGTAACGTTCATAAACCTCAAAGAAGCATCGATAGAGAGCTCACCAACACAAACAATCTTGCTGTTTTTCTTCCAGCTGCGTTACTCTCAATATGTGCAATTGGGTTTGGTGTCACAGTCATAGCAAAGGCACACAAACACCAAAAATGCAAGAAGCAATCAGATATTTGAGTAGATTCCATCACTGTCCAGACCCGACTTTCCACTTTTTCTTTTCTTGCAACGTTTGTCCCCCATCTTCTCTCCCAATGCGAGGTGATATTTCGCAGCAATGCACGATCACAGTTTAGAGAGAACAGACCCACCAACACCCGAAATGGCCGCCCACCCCCAAAATCTATAAATACCGCTGAATCCCCACTCTCAAAATTCCCTCTCAAACCCCCCACTTTCTTCTCTCTTTTTGCCGATCATCCACTTCTCCCTCCGGCTTCCTCCCTCTGCTCAGCCATCCTGCACTCCACACATCTACTTACTCTTCTTATACCAAAACTTACTACACCAACTACACCAACCATGTTCTGGCGGTCCTCGCTGGACGACGCCGTCACTTACGATCTGTGCAAGCAGATGTCCCTACCGGAGGGTTTACTCATATCCCACGACTTCGACCAGCAGGTGCGATATATCCTGGGGGCCAAGTTCCAGCAAAATTGTTACAAGGGCAAGACGCCGATGCTCAACACCAACGTGAACTTGATCATGAACACATTTTCCCAGCCCTTGCCCATCGTCAAGTGGCTGTGGGAAAAATACACGCTGCATCCAAACAGCGGCGTGTTCATCTACAGTGTGGTACCCATAGTGTACCTGATATCCATTCTGGCGGTTGTCACCTGGTTCTTGACGATTTTTGTCATTACAAATTATACGATCAAGCCGAGTTTCTTATTGAAAATGTCGACGGTGATGTCGCTGGTGTACATGCTCATCACGGTGATTCGCTCCATCGTCATTTTGCACAACCAGCAGAGACAAGGGTATCTCCACGGGACTGCACTTTTGGACAATTTGAACGACCAGGTCTACCTCAGCGTGATCGACATGATTGTTGTGTTTCTTCTACAAGTGAACCAGGTCCAGGTGGTGATGCGGTTGTTCTCACGCCAGAGCGACAAGCGGCTAATATTTTTGGTGGGTGTGTTGGCCCTGGTGGCCTCGCAGACGTTGTGGAGCGTGACCAAATTCCACCACTTCCGAACCGACGACGAGATCGATAAGATCCTTCCGGCGTTCACGTACTTGATCCGGATTGCCATGAGTATAAGTTACGCTGCCATCTTCACCGCATTCTTGTTGACAAAGCTCAAGACCATCGTCGCACACAGGAATATCTGGCCGCTTCTGCTTTTGACATTGGTGTTTATTTACGCGCCGGTGGCGTTTTTCATTGCTGACGTGTCCTCTGCGTGGGTCTACGAGCTTTCGGAGATCTTCTCCGTGGTCACTTATACAGTGTGCGTGGTGATCCCCTGGGAGTGGTGCAACAAGTACAACATCATCCGAAAGAGGAAAGAAAAAGAAGGGGTGTTGGGCAGAAGGTTCCATGAGGATGAGTTGTACGAACTCGACCGGTTCGAGTTGTTTGTGGAAGAAGAGAGCGAGTCTGACGACGAGGGCAGCGAGAGGAGTGAGTTGCTACCGCACGAGTCTGCATCGACAGGTCGTCTGAGTCATCTGAGTCACTCTGGCGTCTCCAAGGTGCCACGTGCTAACCCTCCACGGGAACTGACCTACCACCGGTTTGTGGTGGGCGTCTCGCTGGTCAGAGACAGGTTCCTCGACATAACAGACAAGATAATTGCCACTGGCTTGGCAATCCCAAGGTCTGTGAGTGTGGGCAGCCATAGTGTGGCCACTCCGCACTTCCATTTTGACATGAGAGGGACAGATATGGCAGAGATGCCCACGCGGTCCCGAACAGTGGCATTTGCAGAGAACGAAGCCAGTGGACGACACAGAAGGGATGTGTTTGTTTACTCGACGAAGGACGTTGTGATCAACGTTGACGAGAACAGGTAGGTGAGTCAACCAATCACAGGACAAGAGTGGATTGTCAGATTAGTCTCTTACAAAGAATTGCGAACGAAATGCAGAGGATCAAATCGGCAAAATGAACAATTGGGATCAACAATGGATTGCGATACTGTATTTTACGACTCCTACTGCAACCTTGATTGAAGCAGAAGGATTTCGGAGCTTCTCTTTTCATCATTCGTCTATTTTCTACTTCGTCTCCTGGTCTTTCTCCTCCATCTTGTCGTGGCCCAAAGTTGCTACTCTTAGACACTCTTCCTCGAACCCGGGAATGTGTATGTACTCCACTCCACCATCTGTGAGTTTCTGTTTCCCCACATTGTTCTTCACAAACGTCTCTGGCTCCACCACACCAACAAAGCACGTGGAAATCTTAGTGGCCAAAACTCGATCAACGCAAGGAGTGTTTCCGACCGATCGTGTGGAGCACGGCTCCATGGTAGTGTACAACTCCGTGTTCTCCGGGACATCTGATTGGCCAGTTTTCTCAAAATACTTTTGCAAAGCGCATTGCTCCGCGTGTGTGTTCCCAAGCAACTCTCTTGTGTGCCCGGTAGCCAATATCTCTCCGTCCGCAACCAATACCGCCCCAACGTTGAACTGCGTTTGCGTCTCGCCACACTTCTTCGCCTCTTCGAGCGCAAGCTCCATATACCTTCTGTGTGGGCCTATGGCCCAGTCCGGGTAATCCACCTGGTACAGCCACAGCTTGTCTGCTGCCTCGTACCTGAAAGCATGCAACCACAAGTCCAAATCGTTTGGACCTGGGTCAGAGTAGAGCGGAATTTCACAGACCTCGCATTTCTCGTCAAGTAATACTTCGCCGTCCTCCTGCGGGTGTATCCACGTCGAGCATGCTCGAGACTTCCCGATCTGGTCGAGCCTGGCTATAATCTCGGGCGTTGCTCCCTCATTTCCCTCACCCAACTTGTGGCTGCCCCAGACGTACTCACTGGAGTAGATTGGGTCGTTGGCAATCGGATGGCCAATGTACTGGAGGTGCACTCTGATCTGGTGAGTTCTTCCCGTTAGCGGACGGCATTTCACCACAGAAGTGTTGGAGAGTTTGTCGTACAGGACTCTGAAAAACTGAGTTTGAGCCGGTTTCCCATTCTCGCGGTCAACCACGTTCAAGGCGTGTTTTGGAGAGACCGTGTAGAGCGGCTGGTCCACTGTGGTCTGCCCCGTGGGGAAGTTCCCCTTGACTCTGGCAATGTACTCCTTTCTCACCGTGCGCTCGCGGATTTGCTTGACAAAAAACTCGGCCCCGCGAGCGTTTTTGCCCAAAAACATCAACCCAGACGTGAGCCGGTCGAGCCTGTTGCATGGATGCACGGTTTTCCCAAACTCGTGCTGGAAAATCTTGGTGATGGTATTGTACCTGTATCGGCCCGTCGGATGCACGGGAATTCCCAGAGGCTTGTCGATGGCAATCTTGTCATTGTCCTCAAAAACAATTCTGATTGGGCGAGACGACACAGCGGGCTCGTGGCGGTGGCATCTGTGGCTGATAAGGTCTCCGTTTCTCACCACGGAGTCGATGGTGGTCTTTGTTTTGTTCAACATCACCTCGCCGGCGGCTATTGCGCGTCTGTAGAACTCAGGATCCTTATCTCTGAACTCGTCCACGAACACATCAATGAGCTTCCGGTCCCTCCATCGGAGCTTGCAGTATGTCAAGTAGGTGAAAAAGTATGGGGTTACCCGGCGCAAGGGCCCGTCCACGACGTAGGTGGCACCCTCGGTTTCTTCTTCGTGGATCGTTTTCAGATCGTTTCCCTCGGAAACAATGGAGTTTTTGTCCACAGACTGCTGTTTGAGCCTGAACCCCAAGTCATCTCTGAGTTTCTTCAGACCGCGGGGCAATCTGCCCGGACGAGCGGGAGTTTCCGGATTTGGCAGGTGACTGGGCGATTGGGACGCCACACGCTTGGAGGGGTTGAGTTCAGTCATGCGGGAGAGAATTTGGCGGAGAAATTTGGCCATGTAGTTTGGAAGTGGATCGCAGCCAGCGATGAGTGGGGCAAGTGCATGCAGGACAGAGAGATGGGGAACAAGACATTATAAGAACAGTAGGACATGGAACAAGAAGGAGAAAAAAAATAAAATTTGAAACCACTTTCCATTCAGTTTTTATCTCTTTCTAGATAAACCCCTGTTTCTTCAATTCCATGTAATCTTTGTGTGACATCACGTTCCCGTCGTCGTCCTCCACCTCTACCATATTCTCCACATCTAGCTGCAAATCTGCCCTGGACTTCTTCATCTGGTCCCACAAATTCTGCGCCTCTTCAAGCGTCGAGATGTGGCTGAACGACCAGATGTCTTCTTCGGAAACACCAAGACACTTTAATCCGTGGATGTGCTTGGGCTGGCTGAAGTGCCGGGTGTACTGCTGTCTGCCCTTATATATGGCATTCCCACAGATCTCACAGGTGTATGTGCGGTGCAAGCCCTGGAGCTTAAATAGCCAGAGCGGAATCGGAGTTCCGTCTGCGCCGAGGGGCAAATCCTTCGAGAAAAACTCGTCGTCGTTGTCGTCTTCCTCGCGCTCGGAGTCTGTTTCTGCCGATGTGAAGTCTGACTCTTCTCCGTGTACAGCGAGCGTCTCGAGCATCATCTCTCGGTCGGAGAGTCCTGCTCGGCGCTCCTGGTCATCGATTGTGGCGGCTAGTTCGGAGTCCAAAGCAGAAAAAAGCGCGTTCACGTGGTTCTCCAAGTCCTTCACAGATACTTTCTTCAGATGCTGTGGGTCGGCCAAATTTGCATTTTCATTTGCATTTTGAGCATTCCTCTTGTGTTTCTTGCCGTCCAAGTGGCCCTTGTACACACTGTCCTTGGAGAAGAGCTTATTGCAGGTAGCACAGAACACCTCGCCCTTCTCGTTTGGCTGGCCATCCTTGACTTCTGTATTGGACCTAGATTTCACAACAGGAAGTGGATCTAGTGGATGCGCATTGGCATAAAATCGCTGGAGGTACTTCAGGAGCGACTCCACGTACTTGTAGTACTCCTCCGAGCTTCTCAGGTTCGGCATCTCCTTCACATGGCGCAAGTATTCACTTTGACTCTCCACAGACAGAACTGCTCGCTTGTACATCTCGTAGTAGAGCGATAAGTCCAAGAAACGCCCGTACATCTCAACATCATTGAATTTCTGGGCGACCTGGTCCTTCAAGTGCGCCGTTGCTGTCGAGAGAAGCTGTCTCCGCTTGTACTTCCCGTCCTTAACATCTTCCCCAGATGCACTCAGGTAAATTTTGTATAATTGAGCAAGCGAAGAGACGCTAGAATTTGCCACGGTATCCAGATCTAGATTGCTGTTGACTGTGCTGTTCTTGTGCTTAGCCGCCAACTTGTTGAGTTGATTTTCAAACCCTGTGAACTTGTAGTTTGGGTCCTGGAGTTGTTTCACATTTTCGCTGATTGTTTCTGCCTGAAACACCGTCTGCGCTCTCATTTTCACTCTTTCTAGCTGCTCACCGAAGAATTTGAGCTCATGTTGCTGCAAAATCGTCTCCTTGTGCGGTCTTTTCTTGGATGAGCTGAAAACTGGATCTATAGAGTCTATGTGGGCCAAAGCGCCGAGTGGAGGATTCTTTCGGAACCGTTGAGCTGCTGATTTTTCTAAAGCCTCTATTTCTTCTAGCGCCTGCCTCTGTAGTTCCAACGACATGCTTAATTCTTTTTGGTTTCTGGCAATGAATATGTATCTCTGGCAAGATGGTTTCGCAGCTTGATAGCATCGGAGCCCGCGCACCCGTACATCCCATGGAAGCAATATCCAAGTACCCCAGATATTTTATGTGAAGAGTTTATCTGAGAAACTAAAACCAACTTCCACACTCGATGTCCATCCCGCTATATCTCCTCTCGTACAACTGCGGGAAACTTAAGCTTGACGCCGCAGAATTCATCGAGAAAATCTCGCCGCAATTGCCCGACGACATCTGTGACCTCTATGTTTTTGGGTTCCAGGAACTATGCTCCATCTTGGACGGTGGATTCCCCGATAGGGTAAACAAACATTTGATTGAGATCAACAGAATAGTTTTAGACACTTTGAGGAAAAAATACGCGACAGACGACAACGACATCACCTTCAGAACGGTAGGATTTCATCACTTGGGTGCAATTGGCATGGTGGCGGTGACTCCCTTCAGTTCAAGATTCAGAGATGCGAAGTACGCAAGTGCAAGTTGCGGGAACGCCAACACACTGTTAAAAGGCGGCGTGGGGCTCCGTTTGCGGTACTCGCAAGACATGAAAAGTTTCACCGAACTCACATTCGCCACGGCGCATTTGTCTGCCTATGAAGGTGAATTCTACTACCAAAGAAGAATCCAGAATATCCAGACGATAATGCGGGCACTTGACTTTGGCGACGGGAACAGCTTCCTCAGACCGAAAAGTCACGCTTTTTTCTTGGGCGACTTGAACTTCAGAACAACCAAACTGCTCAAAAAAGGTGTGCCCAACGCTGCACTTAGCGACTTGGTGGAGCTCCACGACCAAACGAGCTCCACACTGCTGCCGCTGGAGATCGAGGCTCTAGTGCTCAAATACGACGAGTTGACACACGGCAAGAATAACGGTGACGTGTTCACAGGCTTTGACGAGGCGTGCATCACCTTCCCACCCACATACAAATTCCACCCCAATACCGCGATATACAACAGCAAAAGGTGCCCGCTGTGGTGCGACCGGGTGTTTTTCCAGAATACGTACCGGCGTGGGGCTCCAAAGATCCACAACTACCGCAGCGTTTGCGAGTATATGCGCTCCGATCACCGGCCTGTATTCCTCCACATTTCAGTGCCTTTTGACGCTCCAGAATCCATTATTGGCAACAATGGCTACCTCATTGTGCTCCCCAGTGCCGGCCCAAGTCGCCACGCGTCGCATGCTCTGAGCTCTGAGGACGAGTTCCCAGCAACAAGGGATGCAGTCAGCGGACCAACACAGATCTACATGAAGTGCACTGTTCCGGACAAAATCACGCAATTGTTCATTAGAAGGATCAGTGATACCAGCTTGGGGTACGGTTTGTGGTTGGGGACCACGCGGGTCGGCCGCTTGACACTTCTAGCATCGGTGCTAGTGCTCTGGCTTGTATACGCCATGTGGAGATAACGAAATCAAAGATAGCTGAAGTCACACTTAATTCCCCAATTTCTCAAATACGAAGCCAACGTAGAAGTTCACCGCCTCCTTCTCGTCTCCCTCAACGCCGTACTTTCCATCTGCCCGTTTCATCCCGTCCACCAAATTCTTGTTCAATTTCGAGAAGTACTTTGGGATCTCCAGGTTGAATATGTCAATGAAGTTCTTCTTGTACTTCAACACTAGGCCGAAGTCCTCGCACAACAGCCGGAAGTACTCGAAGGGAACCACGTACTCCGGCACATCGTCAACTGCATCCTTCAAGAAGTAGTCGTATTTGTTCCCAAACGGAGACCTGAACACTCCGTCCTCCGGTGGATCGTTCTCGAACTTCACGTGGTACAAGCTATTACCAAAAGTTTTCTCACCCACATAATCCTTCTTGACGATCTTGTCTCTGATGAAATCCGAGGAGGGAATGGTGCCAATGAATGTTCCACCTGGACGCAAGGATCTGGTGATGTTGGTCAAGATCTGGCGCACCTTCAGTTCTGTCTCCCATGCGTAGTGGAAGGAGAACTGCAACGAGACTGAATCGACCGGGAAAAGACCGTCCATGATCCCAGGGAAGTTCGGCTCCAAAATCTCCGGGAGCGCATATGTGAACAAGTCACCGGTGGCAAAACACGCCTCGAAGTTGTACCGACGCGAGTCCCGGTTGCGCTTTGAGTTTGGATTCTGTGGAATGAACCGCGCCTTGTTCTGGGAATATCGCGAGTATGCCTCTTTCACCGAGGCGTCACTGATATCTACGCCGATGTATTGGTCCACATTGACGAACTCGCACTTGTTGAGGTCGCCGCCTTTGCCACAGCACAAGTCGAGAAACACAATCGGGTGGCCCTCCTGTCTCCTCTTGACGAAGTTGCCCAAAAGCATGTACTTGATGGTATTGTTGAAGTTCCTCATCTTGTAGATGGGAGATTTCGTTCTGGACCCTTGGAGCTTCAGCTGGTGCGTTCGCTGGTTGTAGTGCGCACGCACAATGCTGTTGATGTCCCTGTTTTCCTTGTGCGTGATGGAACTGTGGAACGTGCGGTACTCGCTGTTCTTACCTGCGGACCCCACGGTGGGGATACTCGTGTATGCCGCCACAGGATTATCTGGCTCTACCTCCTCTTCCTGCTGCTGTTGCTGCTGGTCATGTGAGTGGGTTTCTCGCCGCACTCTGCGGTCGCTTTCAGGCTCAGGCTCGCGTCTGATCACTCTGGAACTTTCATCAGATCTAGCAGCGCCATACTTGGCATATCTATCGTTAGCAGGCGCATACTTTGCGTACCGGTCTTCACTAGCATTTTTGAAAACAGCAGATTTCCGCCCGCCGTACTTGTCGTACTTGTTTTCCTCCTTATTCTGTGTTTTGCTCTTCATCCAAGCTGGAATCGCTTTCCCGGTATCACTGTAGGCCGAAGCGCTAGTGGGAGTAGGCCTGGACAGCGCTGCTCTTCTTGAAAGAGAATTGGAGAAATCCTCAGGGTGAACTCTTTTGTTTTCCGTTTCTTCCTCCGAAATTGGGCGTTTCACACTGGCAGATACAGTGGTAACTGTAGACTCAGGAAGTTCTGGGAATTCGTGACTTTTTGAAGCTGAAACTTCTCCAGATGAGATTTGAGGATCGCTATTTTCGAGATTTTCATTTGTTTTTCCATTTTTAGTGTCGGTGTTCCCGTCTGCAGACGGTATTGGCAGAGACATCTAGTTAGCAGTGGTATTTCTCAGTGGCCGTATACACACTTAGCAGTAGGAAGAGAGGGTCAGGGAAATCACCAACTCGAAGGTATTAAGCAGATAATTGAAAAGCAATTGATTCCCCTAAAAGCTGATCCTAAACTTTCCTGAATTGCTTACATTTCCTTCCCAAATCTCCGTTTATCTTCTCTTCTGGTCTATCGGTCTCTGGTATCTATAAACTGGCGGAGGGCTCAACCTTGCCCTTGATAAAGTCCACTATCGGAATCAAAAACTGTTTCTTGTTCGGCAAATAGTGTCCGCCGTCGTGCTTAAACTCCGTAACGGCGCCATCAGGCAATAACAGCGCCAAATACTCAGACCTCACCCCAGGAACTACTCCGTCCTCCGATCCAAATACAGACGCCACTGACGTTGAGAAATCGGGAGGAGAAACGAAAAATTTGGAGTATTCAGGGACCAACTCCACCTGCTGCTTGTAATCTGCCAAGTCTGTGACGTCTGCGTTGATCTCAGCCATGGTTTCGGTGCTATTCACAGGTTTTGTGAATGCAAACGACGAGAAAAGCACAGCCACCTTCAAGTGTCCGTGATCAGCCAAAAATCCATTCAAGGAGTTTGCCACCGCCGCACTCATAGCCGCCCCCTGAGAAAAGCCAATAATTCCATCATAAGGACCAGTTTCCTTGATCTGCTGAACAACATACTCCATGGCCTCCTTGAAACCCTTATACCGGCCATCTTCAGTGTGCACCCACCAACATCTATTCAAATTATTCTCCACAATGGAATTCCATTTCTCGTTGGCCTCATTTTCGTCCGCGGATAACATAAATGGTAGTTCCTCCTTGGATTTAATGATGGTTGGCGGATCGAGGTAAACGAGCTCGTAATTTAGCTTCTTGGTGAGAATCTTTCTTAATCCCGAGGACTTCTCGGCGAAAACTTTCCCACTTTGGAGGTATCCGGGGAGACAGAGAAATTTCGGCATGGAAGAAAGTAGTTGGGTTGAATATTGAACAGACTTGAGAGTTTTTCGCACCCACTCGGTGTTAGGAACTTCAATATACCAGATCGGGAAAGAAGTGAGAGAGGGAGATAAACAAGAAAAGTATTATCTACAACTTTGAAATAGATTTGTGAGCTAGACCTGTGAAACTACAACTGACCAATACTTTTCTTTGTCGATTACGGGCTTGACAGTTGAAGTTATCACAGCCTTATCTACATTGTGATTGTCACTCCACCCGAATCTGAGCCAAAACGTATAATCTTTGATTCATTCAGCATTTCCGCTTCTTAGGGTAACCTTCCATTGCCCATAAGATATGTGTTCACGCTTTGGAGTGTATTCCTGCTGGGATTGACACAGGTGTAATCCTGGATCTTGCTCAAGTGCTGTTTAACAATGTCCTTATTGACGTGCAAAGGAGAGTCTGATTTTTCCCAATTCAAGCGAAACCATTTTGATAGCAAACACAAAGCGACACCCACACTCAAGTCTTTGCCTGTATTGCACAAAACCAAAGTATTTCTGCCGGGTGTGTAATGCTGCAAAATCTCGGGTAGTTTCTCCCGGAGGATTTTCGCACCCTTTTTCGAGGACTCAATAGGGAAATGGTTAATGGTGGGAGGAAATTGAAAAGGCACTTCTTTTTCATGACCATTCTCATTTTTCAATTCATTTTTCTTTTCATCTTTCTCTTCTTCACTTTTCTTTCCCTCTGTATTTCCTGTCACCTTAAAATCTGGAGAGATCACAATCACCTCTTCTATGCCAGGAATCCGATTGCTCAAGACACTCGAATATACATCTCCACTGATTTTCCCCACAAATAAGCCAGTTTCGCCCAACGCATACAGTTCAATCATAGAATCGTCATCCTCCGTGCTCTCATGCCCACTGCCATTTTTGTTCTTCTCATAGATCTTCCCAATCCTCTCCATGAACTGCTCCTCTCCCAAATCCCAGTCCAAGTCTCCAGTAGCCAAGTCCACCACTCTGAGTTCTTCCAGAGACTCATAGTAAACCTGGTCCCAGAAAAAGTAATGGTCGAAGTTTCCACCAATCAAATTGTTCGTAGCCCAAAGCTCGTGATCGTCGCCTGCTCCTTGCACGTAGGGAAATGGATATTGCCAATTTGGGATCTTTCTGGCAGAAGCAGTATGACAACAGATATTGAAAAAGTCGCCATTTTCTTCCACTTTGGGTTTGCCTGGATAGACCCAATGTGGAACAATTGGTTTTCTCGCACCCAACCGCATCACCAAGTCTGTTTCGCTGGTCAAGTTCAACTTCATCGCTTCTCGTGCAAACTCAGGTATTTTCTCCACTATAGCATGGTGTTCACTCTCGGAGACCATTTCACGTGGCGTAACAAGCCAGTTGTCTTTCCTCAACGCCTCAAACTTTGCATTGACCTCAAATTCGTTTTCCTTTCCAAACATTATGTAGTTTAGCACCGCACACCATATTGGCACGGTCTTCAGTAGAGCATCCGGCATGAGTTTGCCCTTTCGAGTCAGATCCACCAAAACGATCACATTATTTTCTTTCAAAACCGGTAGCAATTGGAAATTTAGTCTTCTCGTGGAGAATTTCCACTGGTTCGTGTGTCCATCTGTGGACTTGAAATACACCGAATGGTGTAGCTGGTGAGGCTGGATGTACCATAGACCACAGCGTTCATTTGCAACCAAAGGGAAATTTTTGAACAGCGAGACGAATTGGTTGTCGTGGATGATCGACTGGAGTCGTGCCCGGATCGAGAGGTCCTCTTTTTTGAGTGATTTTAAAATGCTGTTGTAGGATTCCATGCTGTGTATGTAGGCCGCGATGATCATCTCAGTGGATGCAAAATGGGGAAGGGAGAAGGGAACAGATGAAGAAGAAATAGAAATGCAAAGGAGAAAATTCAGATTAGATTTTTGAAAATTCGAGACAAATGAAATCCAAAAAGGTAAATGTTCCAATTGTTTTCTTCTACTTCTGAAATAAAATTCTGCTTCCTTTCTCTTGGTTCTTCAGCCCATTAGGCTGCCAATGTTGCTCAATTGGCTCTATAAACAATTACATACTTTTCTGTAAATACCCTATCTTTTTTTTTTTTTCACTTCATAGGTCCACTATCGTCAATCCCCAAATCAATTCTCTACATCTCCTTTCCAATGCAGGTTTTATTTTCAATTACTTCCACTTCCCTTCTCTCACCTCTTCTTCCTGGCCTGTTTCAACGCCGCAAGTCTCTGCTCCTCCATCAACTCGCGCTTATCCTCCTCCACGGCCCTCCGCTTCGACCGCATTTCCTCCTCCAAGATTTCCGCGCCGGTTGCCTCCATGTCGTCGCTGTCCTCGTCATCGTACCGGTCGTAGTACAGTCTCTTTCTTCCCTTGTTGAACATGGACCATATCTCGTCGCGGTCATAGTCCTGGCTGTGGGAAACCTGCTCTTCTTCGTCGGATGCTATGAACGAGCTCCAGTCGTCTTCGCTTTCCTCGTTGTAGCCTGTTCTGTCTGGTCTTTTGAGCTTCTGTTGTAGTTTCTCCAGAGGTTTTCTGGAAGGAAGCGGAGCACGTACATGACTTGAGCCAGACTTGAAGTTTCCGTCAATCTCCGGGTTTCCTCCGCTTCCCGAACCTGGTCTGGTCTGTCCCGTTATATTCTGTCCTGGTCTGTTTTGGTCAGCTCTTTCCTTCCTCCTCTCTGAGCTCCTTACTGGGTCCGGCAGTTTGGTCTTTTGCTTGATCTCAATCGACATCTTGCTCTGGTCGATCAGCGACGCTTTCTTCATGAGTTCACTGAAGGACATCTTCGGTTTCTTGGGCTCAGCAGAACTTGGAAGAGGCTGCCGTATAACGTTCCCATTCCCTCTTCCATTTTGAGTTCGTCCATTTTGACCTTTTCCATTTTGAGTTCTTCCATTTTGTGAATTTCCAATGGTGGCTGCTGGCTTACCGGTTCTTAAGGGAATTGTAGCCTTTGGTTTCTTTAGTAGTCCTTTCTTTTCTCGAAGTTCCTGCTCTTTCTTCTCCTTTTCGGCTTTTCTTGCCGCCTTCAATCTCGCAACAACAGGATCAACCGGTCTCTCTGTTGGTCTCCCCGATACTTGGTCTGATGGTCTGACATTCCCATTTGGTCGACTTTGTGATTTCGTCAGTTTACCATTGGAGTCCCCGTTTGAATTTGGGGTCAGTGCAGTTTGACTGACGTTTCTTTGCACATTTTGTATCTTGCCCTTCTCCTGGATCTTTTGTAGGATTGTGTTAAGTGACATGGGGCTCCAGATGGCCAGTACAAATGTATGTGGTATGTAATCCTCACTTCCAATGCAGGCCCAAGAATGTTGTGAGAAAGAGTGAAAGAAAGCAGCAGGAAGGACAAAGAGAATTGGAACTCTGAAGTTTAACTTTAATTTTCATAAAGATGGAGCCTCGCGTCTTTGCTTTTGATTTATTTCCGTTCTTCTCCATTTTTTCCCCTGTTGTGCTTGTTATGTTACATTACTATACAGTGTGGAGCAGAACACCAAGTAGTCACGCCGTCTCCGTTCCATCTTTTTCTCGCTCGCTCAAAATTTCTCCCGCGTCTAGATTTCATCTTCGCTCTCGCTTTTCTCATCGGCAAACATCGAGATGAGCTCGTCCATGCTGCTCTGCATCGTCTTCTCCTGCCCCAACTCAATCATAAGCAGCCGGTTTCTCCTGATCAGAAACTGCTCGCATTTCTTGATTGTTCCGCTCACGTGAACACAGCGCATGACCACATCCCGATTGTCCAATTTGGTCACCAACGCTAGCGCTGCAACCACCTGGTGGAAATTCGTCCGACTGCATCTGATGATCCCAGTCGATGTCTTGTTGCTAAAATACTTCACGATGATCAGCAGACCGGTAGTTCCTCCACCAAAGTCACCGAAATGGTCCTCAATCACGTCTCGCAATAGTGAGGATATGGATCTTGGGTTGATTCCAGCTGCTGATGTGGCATGCAACGCTAGGAGACAGTCCTTGGGCGATTTGTGGAAAGTCGCAAACTTTTCTTTCTGGGAGCCGTTTCTGGGATCTGAAACCGGCGGGTAAAGCACATCGAAGAGAATGTACCTGTGTTTGAGTCTGACCATATGTAGTAGTCTGGAGCCGCATCACGAAAGTGCAACAATGGCTATCTCACACAAAAACACCCGTACACCACTAGATGGTCAAGTACCGTTCGGTCACCAAGCTGGACAATTCGGTGTTGCCGTTGATAGTGTAGATAAGCGATAGGTTGTACGCTGCTTCTATCAGCATGTCGTAGGTCGGGTCGTCTTTGAGCGAGTCGTGGTAGCTGAGCACCTTGTTATAGTGATTGACGGCAAGTGTGGTGAGGCCAAGCATGTGGAACAAACGGCCGAAATTGTACTCGATTTCCTGTTTCTCGTAGATCGTGGAGTTTCTCTCCCTCGTCTCCTTGTACTCCATGAGGTAGCTTATTCCCTGGAGCAACTGGATGTGGCGATTGTTGGAGTTTCTCTGCATGGATCTGTGCACGTGAGCCAACCCAAGCATGAAGCAAATTGTAGGGTCCTGGTTATACTGGCGGTATGCACGTGTCAAGTACACGATGGGTGAGGAAAATGTCCGGTTGCTGCCGAGCAAACACGCGTAGATGTAGAGGAGATGCGGATGTTCTCTGTCAAATTTGTGCTGAGCAACATCGATGGTGATGTGCGCCGACCCTGAAATCTTTGTGGCGGTTAGAAGCGAGTCGTATGCCTTGAGGTGCCTGAGAAAGTATTTCTGGTGGTTGTAGTTGCTGAACGCGGCCCAGGCCCCCACGCCGGAGCTGAAACAGCACATGAAGAAATCGTAGATTGTAGGGGAGAACTGCGTGGATGTCAACAAGTACCGGACGTTGTTGGACACGGTCTCGGTGTAGTCTTCCTGCAAGATTCCAAAGAGCAATAGAGAAAGCCTCAAAATCATGCTTCTGGTTTTGTCCTGACTGAACACGTTCCCTGTGAGAGCCTCCTCCAAAATGGAAACAGCACCCGAGTAGTCGTGGTAGTAGTACCGCAAAAGAAAAGCGTACTGAACAAAAATCGAGAGCCACTGGTTGTAGTCGAGGCCACGGAACGACGTTTTGGATGTCATTTCTAACCGCGACGTGTCTCCCACCGCCATATCTTCAGCCAAGTGTTTGAGCCGACTCAACTGATCCTCGATGGCTAAACTCTGCTTTCTTCTGTAGCTGGGGATTCCCTTAAAAGTTGTCTTTCGGTTTTTGGGAAAGAAACTTCTGATACCCGTGAAAGTCTCAATTAGTTGGTCAGCCAACTTCAACCACGATGCAGCACCGACTTTCCCGGACTTGTCTATCAGAGTCAAGATTCTTTGCATTCTCCGGAACTTGCTCACAACCAACCTAGTTGCGTGCTCCTCGACTTCACTTTTTTCTTCCTCTGTGATCTTGCCTCCTCTGGCATTTTTGGCATTTCCAGAGTTTTTAATGATCGCGAGGTTCTCTTCCTCTGACAACTCCAACGATTCAGCCTCAGTTTCCACCTGCATCTCTGCTTTCTTTTGTTCCACCTCTAGTATGAGTTTCCGGGCATTGTCAGTATCTTCAGTGTGCAAATAGGTCTCTGAAAGCATCAACTTTAAGTCTAGATCCTCGGGTTTCCTGTGCAAGACTTCCACCAACACTCGCTTTGCCTTTTCATAGTCTAGAAGCTCCATGTAGCATCTTCCCTTCAAAATACTAGCCTCAGACGATTCCTCAAGTCTGGTCAGCTCTTCCAAAAATTCTAAAGCATCCTGGAAATGACCGTGCTGCTCCAAGTTGCGGCCAGCTTCGAAAAACAAATCGGCCACCTCTTTCCTGTCCTTCTGAGCGAAAAGTGACTTGTAGTGCAGGAGTGCTTCGTCTTTCTGGTCGAGCTCGATTCTGAACGTGCCCAATTTAAACCTCAAGTCAATTGGCAACTCGGTGTTCCGGTGAGCGAAATATCGGTGGTCTCTTGGTCTCTTCTTCTGGATCACTCCCTGTCTTCTGTGGTCAAATTCAGAGTCATCGTCCTGGTCGTCCCACCAGGTCTCGTCCTGTCTCTTGTTGATCCATCTGGCCACTGTTCGGATGATATTGATGCCCATGCGCCACGAATGCTGGGTGAGGAACAACTCGCACAAGATATTCAATTCCGACCATCCGAACGCGGGGTCCAGGGGCGGCAGGCCCTCGGATTTCATGTTCACGTCCAAAATCCGCATGTACAAGTTGATAGCATCCGTTAGCCGCCGCTGCTCAACGTAAACAGACGCCAAATGCTTGATGATAGATGCATCTTTTGGGAATTGCAGATGGATCTTCTGGAACCCTTCAAGTGCTCTTCCAAACTGGCCCTTTTGCTTGTAAAGTAGAGATCTCTCCAACAACAGCTTTGCATCAAAGACATTGTCTCTGCTTTTGTAGTTGATGATGTGCGTGTAACAGAAAATGGCCTGGTCAATATAGTTCAACTCCGTACTGAGCTCGGCGACAGTTTCCCAAAGCGGGATGTTCCACAGCGTCAATTCGGCCGCCATGAACCAAAAACTGCAGCATTTGCTCAATTCCCCGCGCTGCTGGCAGATATCCCCCATGGTCTGGTAAGCTGAGGAGTTGGTTGGGTCAATCTTCACCATTTGCTGGTAAAAGTACAAAGACTCGTCCAATTTGTTATCTACATATGCCTGATTTGCCTTCGTGAGGTAATGAGCAGCTTCTGGGTCCAATTGCTTTGCTGCATTTCTCATGGCCTGTTTCTTTCCCCTGTGGGTAGAAGTGGGTTTCTTTCTCACCCTGAAACCGGACGCTAGCCTCAAATTATCGCGTAGATCGAAATTCTCGTCATCCCCCTCGTTCTCCAGCACAAAATCTTCGTCATCATCGTCGTCCGAGAAGAAAATCGGGCCGTCACTGGGGTTATCATCGATATCTGGGAAGTTGGCTATACCCTGAGTCAATTGGCCGGTGGAATGAGTCAAACCACCCAATTCTGGGTCTATGTCCATAACCGACTCAGGAGCAATGTCGTCATTGGAAATGTCGGAGTCCAGCCCCCATTTTGGTGGTGGTGGCATGTGGAGTTGGTGTTTGTAGTAGATTGTTTATAAGGCGTGTGCAGGAAATGACAGGACCCAGTAAGTATGGGGGGGAGGGAAGAACCAGGAGAGTAAAAGAAAGAGAGTATGACCAGAGGTAAAAAGAAAGTTGTAAAGCATTTCAGTCTAGCGATGGGAAATCTGATTATATTCTTTTGTTAAATTTGTCTTTCCACTGGTTCTCTTGCCTTAGGGTGTGCTCAGTCAATCAAGAAGGTCACCTATTGATGGTCTCAATGTGAATCTCGAAACAAAATAAAAGAATTTCATCATCTAAGTCTCAAAAGCTTGCTATATTTTACCCTCTCTCTAAATTTTTCTTTTCTGCACAATTTCAAGTGCCTGTTCATCCTCCATAGTTAGCTGTGAAATGAATACTGAGATCCTCCAATTGGGGTTCTCCAGTACACAAAAAGTGCTTTCGAATTATTTTTTCAAAAAGCTCCTGATGGCACAATCTGCTTACATAATCACCCTAAGCCCGTCTTTAACTTTTTTCACGTGGAGAACATCGCAATTTTTGTGACCATTTCGTCACTTTCCGTCTCGGTGACCGCTAAGCCTTAACGTGCGCGGCGGAAGCCCCATTTCGGCATTTGCCTAAAAGTGAAGAAATAAATTTGACTTTTCTCTGATAAATTTTTCGCAAATTTCAGATTGGTAAATCCAAAATCCGTCTCACCCTTCCCCCTAAAATTTTTCTACTCTGACTTTCCCTTGGGAAACCTTTCCCATTGTGGCCATGATTACCCCTTTCCGTGCAGGACCCAGTTGACCAGAGAACATGCAGCCGCGCCCCACATACCGTCTTCCTCGCAAATTGCAACATATATAAAGACCCGATCGCTCGCTCCGAAATTCCCCCTTCTTTTTTGCAAATCCACCAATCAAATGTCTGCAAACGATTTCTACAGCTCGGGCCAGCAAGGCGAGCGAACCGACGTTTCCTCCGAGGAGTTCGACAATCGCTCCAGCCAAAATAATTCCGCCGCTCAGTCGGGCCAGCAAGGGTCTGGGGACCAACAGGATAGATCCCTTATGTCCTCGATTGTGAGCGGGGCAATGGGTAGTGGTGGCCACAAATCTGGCGGCGGAATCGAGAATATGATCGGCAACAAGATTGGCCAGATGCTCTCGGGTAAAAGCGGCCAGAGCCATGGGAGTGGGGGATACAACAGCAATAACTACAACGACAACTACGGGGGCAATAACAATTACGGTGGCAACGGCGGCTACGGCAATCAGGGTGGCCACGGTGGCAGCGGCCAAGGCGGGTTGATGGGCAGTCTCCTCAGCGCAGGGCAGTCAATGATGGGAGGCAACAACAACAACCACGGCTCTGGTGGAAGCAGTGGTCTTGGCGGTCTTGGAAGTCTCTTGGGCGGCGGCCAGGGCGGAAACCATGGCAGTCAGGGCGGATACGGTGGAGGTGGAAGATACGAAGGTGGATACGAAGGAAGACACGAGGGCAGACATAACAGCAATGGCGGCGGTTTCGGAGGCTACGGTGGTGATGGTGACAACTCGTGGGGCTACGGTGGCGGCAATGGTGGCGGCAATAACCACGGTGGATACGGCGGAGGCCAGGGTGGTCGTCACGGTGGCCCGGGCGGCCCAGGCGGCCCAGGCGGCCCAGACGGTCAGGGAGGACCAGGTGGCAGATGGTGATCCCAAACAGGACAATCAACTTCTTCTATGCGCGTTTTATGTACTATTTGCAGATTTGCTATTTTTACCAGGCGTAGTTACTCCACGTCAGTTTTCAGTAGTGCGCGACCAACTACCACATCATCATTAGCATCACATAGCCATGCTACCGACAATTACGGCGGTGTTGCTTCTATCCCTAATAGGAAATGTTTCTGCCTCCACCTTGAAAGTCGGGTTGGTTTCTGATTTTGGAATCTCGCCTTTCTTGGTGCAATTGGTAGAATCCATCGCAGGCCACAATGAGTCTCTATATCTTCCAACAGTGAAAGCGATTTTCCTGGAAACTGAAGTAAATGACGATTTTGATGAAGAGGATGAAGAATTTGGGGATGAAGGAAATGAATATGCTGAAATTTCACGTCAAAACGACCAAGAATTATATGAAAAAGCCGTTTCTGGGCTTCCTAAACTGTCTCTCGGATTTTCCAACCTAAACTTGGTCAACAAAATATACACGCCGAGAATTGAAGCTCACTATACTCACTACAACCAGAGAATCGAACCGGAAATAGCCAAAAAGGTCTCGGAAGTCTGCGCCTCGGACACTTTTGGTGAGCCTTTGGAAAATCCGCTTGGGGCCTGGGTCAAGTACGGAGACAAGATCTATTGCTCTGAAAGTGACTTGTACGCTCTCCAATTAGGCAAAGATGATGAACCATCTGAGAATTTCGATAGAGTTTTGGGTGAAAAAGGACCATTGCTCGTGCTCTATGGTGATTCTGACTGTCTGCGATTCAGTGGCATGTTCAGAACTTTGCTCCAGTTTGCTGAGTCTGGAAATTTGAAATTTACCTGGAGATACACTCCAAATGGTGTCCAGAAGAAAAATTACATGAATGGCTATGGTGTTTCCCTCACCGCCAAAGGCAAAACGCAAAAGACTCTCACAAGTGGAAAACCCATGGGGAACATCCACAAGTTTCTCGCAAAGACCAAAGAAAAAACCAAAGAACTCATAGAGGTACCCGAAGAGAGACTCTATGAGCTTTCCTTGAAACTCACATCCTATATCTTGCAGGAGGAATCCCCAGAAAGATTTGAACTACTCAAGGAAATCCTAAATAACTTGCCAGTGTACGCTCCGCACTTTCTTGAGCTCAAGAAACCTCTGAGCTATAGGCAAGTGAAACAGAGTGCCGAGAAAAACGCTAATTTGGGCGCTGGTTCCGAAACTGTGGGCATTTTTCTCAATGGTGCCATGACGCATAAATTAGAGACTGACCTACCTAAGATAATCAAGAAGCTCGAAAGAGAGGTGAAGCTTGTGGAAAAAATGATTGAATTGGGATTCAGCGTTGAGCAAGCGAAGTTGCTTTTCTCCAAATTTGCTCTTTTGAGTGCGTATAAAGAGTCGGAGTTCAAGAATGGTGCTTCCGAAAATAGATTCACCGTCTACAAAGACCAGTTTGACCCTCAGGACCCACACTCAGGCGGTGTGGTTTTCTTCAACGATATTGAGAATGACCAGACCTACAATTTGTTTTCTTACGATAGAAAAGAAGCATATCTTGATGCTGCATCTCAACTCCGCATTGGCCAGATTCCTGGGCTTCGAGAAAACGTCCACGATGTCATTTTCGCATTGAACTTCGCCAACAGACACCAGCTTAAGGTCTTTTTCACCCTCTCTAAGATTATTTTGGACCGTGGTTTGGGCCAACAATTGGGAGTGTTGCCTATGATCAGCAACGAAAAAGATGCAGAGATTGCAGAGAAATTTTACCACGTTATGGAAGCGGGAGAACCAAAAGAGGCTTTGGCTTTGCTTTTCAAATACTATGAAGCTCTGCCAGAAAATGAAGATGCGCTTTTGGAGAGAGTGGAGATTCCCTCCAACAAGATTGGCTTGTATGTTCAGTACAAGAACACCTTGGCCAAATTCTCCATCAATGAGGCTTCCGTGATAATCAATGGTGTCGTACACAGTATGAGGCTGTCCAATTGGCAAGCGGCCATGGGCAACCAGATAACACATGATGTGAGATTCCTACAACAGAAGATAAGATCTGGGGAGGATCTGAACAGGGAGTTGAAAGATGTTTTGTATGAGAACGCCAAAGATTTCAGAAACACAAAAGTGATTCCGTTGGATCCGGCAAACATAAGGTACAAGAAGGTGAGTCGAGACATGATCGAGAAAGCACACACTTTCAGGTTGTCTGGCCATTGTGATGGCATTTCGGGATCCTTCTGGCTCATTGGCGACTTCAATTCACAGGAAATCTTGGACCAGTTCCTCAGTCTCTTACAAGTCTTGAAGACCAATCGCCCGCTCCAGATAAAGGTTTTGAATACTTCGCAGAAATCGGAACTCTTGGATCTGCTTGTGGAAAGCTTTGGCGACAAATCATTGCTGAAGCTCATGATCAATGAGATGATTTCACGTGTGGAAGATTACAATCCTGTTGAAGAAATAGCAAAAGACACAGAGGTTTTGAAAATTTTGGAAGAAAACCACATCCAAGCACACATTCCCAGCATGCTCTTCAACTCTCGCTACTTCAAGTTGAGCACACTTTTCACACCAGAAGATCTCGATCTCATGATCGACTACGAATTCTCTCAGAGATTGGGCATATTCAACGAGATCACAGATACCTTCCCTGATCCTTTCGAGTGGAAGCCGGTAATGAGATTCAAAAACACATACGATATCAGTGACCTCGACTGGTTTGATTTGGTTTCGTCAACAGTGACTGACTCGTTCTTTGGAGACGAATCGATGCTTTTGTCTGATGTGTCCCGGTTCGATTTTGCAGCTTTGAGTTATGACAACACTATAGACTTGACTGGGTACGACAAAACCAGGCCAGTGGATGTTTTAGCTGTGGCTGACCCGCTCGATCCTTGTTCACAGAAGTTTGTGTCGCTTTTGACTTCCATTGCTGATCTTCCTTTCGTCAATGCTCGCATTCTTTTGCTCCCAATCGAAGATCTGACAGTTTTCAACTCAGACAAGATATACGGCCTGGGCTTTGTTGCATCTACACCAAACTTCAGCATTGAGGGCAAATACGTGGAACTGGGCAGTGTCGACTTCTCTGGACTTTCCAAAAAGGCTCAATTTGCAGCGGAACTCGATGCTCCTTTCAATTGGTATACAATCAAGGGCAAAGGCTCAGACGAACTCGACTTGACAAACTTTAAGGTTTCTGACGACACTGAGGTAAACTACAACTTATCCAAAATTGTTGTTGAGGCGTACGTCAAGGAGGTCCACACAGGTCAATCTATTCCAGGTTTGACCATCCTAGCACAGTCCCATTTTCACACAGAAGAAGCCTATGCATTGCAGAACTTGGGGTATTCTCAATTCATCTTGGGCCCTGGCGATTATAACTTGCTGTTGAAAGAAGGCGCAAGTCATGACAGTTACGATCTCTTGTCTGCCAGTGAGAACAGGTATCAAACGAACGATGAAAACCTTGAAGTTGTGCCATTGAAAATATACTCGCTCTTGCCAACTGTTCTCAATCCCAGAATCAGAAAGAAGTCTGAGAATCCCGAGGAGAATGCATTTGCAGACTCTTCAGTCAACGCACAAAACGCAGACATTAATGTCTTCAGTATTGCCAGTGGCCACACCTACGAGAAACTTATGGCCATCATGATTTTGTCTGTGAAGAAACATACCGGCAGAACACTCAAGTTCTGGATCATTGAAAACTTCGTCAGTGCTCAGCTCACTTCCCAGTTACCTGAGCTCGCCAAAAAATACAATTTCCAGTACGAGTTTATCCGCTACCAATGGCCACTTTGGCTCAGAAAGCAAAATACTCTCACTCGAACTGTATGGGCGTACAAGATGTTGTTCTTGGATGCAATCTTCCCAGAAGATTTGGATAAGGTGATCTTCGTGGACGCGGACCAAATAGCCAGAACGGATTTACACGAATTGGCACAATTGGACTTGCAAGGTGCCGCCTATGGTTTCCCACCAATGTGCGAGTCTCGTGAGGATATGGAAGGCTACCGGTTCTGGAAACAAGGATACTGGGAAAAAGTCTTGGGGGAGGATTTACGATATCATATCAGTGCCCTTTACGTGGTGGACTTGAAAACCTTCAGGAGAAATTATGTGGGTGACAGGTTGCGGACACACTACCAAAAGTTGTCATCTGATCCGAATTCGTTGCTGAATCTCGATCAGGACTTGCCCAACAATTTACAGCGTCATATCCCCATCTTCACTTTACCTCAAGAATGGCTATGGTGCGAAACGTGGTGTTCGCAAGAGCTGAAGAAAAGTGCCAAAATGATCGACTTGTGCAATGATCCTACGTCTCTGGAGGGAAAGATTGAGCGAGCTCGGCGTACGATACCCGAATGGGATATTTACAATTCTGAGTTGCAGAAATTGGGGAGGGGCAGATTGGGCTACGCTCACGATGAGCTCTGAGGCTTAGCAGGATTTGACGAGAAAAATTCAAGAGTGGGAATTTCATGGACATGGTAAAGGATGAAGAAATGAACATTGTAAGAAATGTAAGGACTACAAAGAGTATAAAAAATTAGAGTTTGAGAAAGCTATTCGGATTGTGCGAGTTGACTTTTACTTAGATTCAACTGAATCGGTTTTGGCTGTGTTGAGCTGCAGATATCGTTTGCAACCAGAGAAGACTTTACACCAAAGCGGCTCGGTGACAGCAAAAAAGTTGGAAATTTGTGACAAGACTTTTGAGAGAGAGATACTGAGAAAGTTTTTTTCAACAATGCCGATTCAATTCACATTGATTTGCTTATCACTATTTGTATCAATGCCATTGGCTGTCAAGTAACTGCAGGAGCACCATGACAGGGGATCCAAGGGAATCGAGACAAGAGAAATTTCTCGGCCAAAAAAAGAAGTCCATAGACTTCAGGGAGACGGAGAGTTGAGTACGTCTTGGATTTCATTATATTCACAAGCCTCGTGTCAACATCCACCAGAGTTTTTCAATGGCTGCAAGACCGTTTGCCTGAATACAGTCGTGGAAGTGGTCCCAACAAATACCAGCACGCAAGAACTTCAAGACAAGATCTAAAAATGGAAAGTAAAGAAGAAAGATGCTTCCAAAGCCGGCTCCCAAGTTCTCTTTTGTTATTTCTTTTTGTTTTCACCTTCACTTCTTGTCTCCCTGCTTCTCCATCTCTACGATAGATCAGCATGTGAGTCAGAGGCCGCTGGAGCGCCTTGTCTGCAGTACGGACGGCCCGGTATAGGAACGTGCTACTTTTCACTCAAAAAAATTACATTTCACCAACACTCAACAGTGAACACTTCCTCGCCGACAGAAATATGAAAATCTCGGAGAAGTTGTCGCAGGCCCACGCGTGCGCCAACCCGCCGCCGGCCACGTTTTCGTTCGAGTTCTTTGTGCCCAAGACCTCCCAGGGCGTCCAGAACTTATACGACAGAATGGACAAGATGTATGATTTGAACCCGATCTTCATCGACATCACGTGGAACGCTGGCGGAAGGTCCTCCTCTTTGACCAATGAGATGGTGTACACTGCCCAGTCCACCTTGGGGTTGGAAACGTGCATGCACTTGACGTGTACGAACATGCCCGTTTCGCTCATTGACGAGGCGTTGGAAAAGGCATACAAGTCCGGCTGCCAGAACATTTTGGCGCTCAGAGGCGATCCCCCATTGGACGGCTCGGAGTCCACGGGCGATTTCAAGTACGCCAAGGACCTCATCTCATACATTCGCAAGAAGTACGGCGACCACTTCAACATCGGCATTGCCGCGTACCCGGAGGGCCACCCGGAGGAGTCCGACGGCGGAAACTTGATGAAATACCTCAAGGAGAAGACGGACGCCGGCGCAGACTTCATCATCACGCAAATGTTCTACGACGTGGACAACTTCATTCTGTGGTGTGCACAGGTGCGCAAGGCAGGCATCGAGATCCCCATTATCCCCGGGATCATGCCCATTTCGACGTACTCGGCGTTCATGAGAAGGGCGAAATGGTCGGAAGTGGCCGTGCCGCAGCATTTCTTGGACGCCTTGGACCCGATCAAGGAGGATGACTACGCCGTGAGAGAAATGGGCACCGAGCTCGTCAGCGAGATGTGCCAGAAGCTCATTGACTCCGGCTACGTCAACCACTTGCACTTCTACACCATGAACTTGGAGCGGTCCACGGTGATGGTGTTGGAGCGCTTGAAGTTGATTGAGTCCGTGGCAGACAACGACGTGGTTGCTGACGAACTCCCCTGGAGAAAATCCTTGCATCCTTTGCGGTCCAAGGAGACGATCAGACCGATTTTCTGGCAGAACAGGAAGTACTCGTACATCTCCAGAACGTCGGGCTGGGACGAGTTCCCCAACGGTAGGTGGGGCGACTCCAGGTCGCCTGCTTTTGGTGACATTGACCTTTCTGCGTCTCAGTTGTTGAGACAGTCGCCAAAAAGAGCCTTGGAACTCTGGGGTTGTCCGCAGTCGCTCAAGGACTTGTCCAACATCATTGTGGCCTACTTGCAGAATGAGATCAAGGCGTTGCCCTGGAGTGACGGGCCCATTGGTGCAGACACGAATGTGTTGAAAGACGCCTTGATTGAAATCAACAAAAAGGGCTTCTTCACATTGAACTCGCAGCCGGCGCTTTCCGGGGTCAGATCCAACGACAAACTCTACGGCTGGGGACCCAAGAACGGCTTTGTGTACCAGAAACAGTACTTGGAGTTCTTGGTGCACAAGAATGTTGCTAAAACCCTCTTGGCCAAAGTTGAGGAGCACAATGCGAAAAATGTCCACAGCTTCGTCACATACTACGCCGTGGACAAGCTGGGCAACTTACACACAAACACAAAAGACGACGACATCAACGCGGTCACGTGGGGTGTATTCCCTGGAGAAGAGATTTTGCAGCCGACAATTGTGGAGAAGGTCTCGTTTTTGGCCTGGAAAGACGAAGTGTACAGCTTGCTCGACGAGTGGGTGAACATTTTCCAGAGCAAGGCTATCCACGAGAGCGTTGCGCCCGAGAAGATTGAGAAATTCTCCCAATTGTTCACGCTGTTTGGCGACGAGTACGTGTTGTGCAATTTCGTGAACAACGACTTCACCAGCGACAACAACGACATGTTCGACTTGTTGAACGAGCTCGATGCGCCATACTTGTGATAACCACGTTATCCAAATTTCACTTCGCCCTTACTTTTTTGGTCTGCGGACCCGGCTTTATCTAATTCAACTATGATAAGTTCATGACGAACCTCACGATCTCGGCACATTGCATCGCTATCTTATACTATATAGCATCCTCAACGGCATGGTAAATAAAAGTTACTCAGATAAGATATGTAGGACAAGAATTAGGATCCCGTTTATTCTAACGACCCAACTCGCCATACTTCCAAGCTCATAATCTTGAATTTCCCGAACTTGTGACCGGTTTGTTCCTGCTCATTCAAGATTTCATTCCCGAAAGTCTCGCACGGGTAGGATACGCCCAGATATAGGGACTTATCTAACCACAAACCGTTTTGGCCATGAGAAGATCCGACCAGGATGAAGTCGTGATTCAGGTAGATCAAATTATCGTTGATGCCCGTATACATGAACGCCTTGAATCTCTCTTTGTGAGTCAGATGACTTTTCCCTTTCTTTTCAAGCTTTTCTTCGTTCATTTCTCCCTCCTTTGCTTCTTCTTCTTCCCCATTTTCCCTATTCTGTAGCCTTTTCTCATCGTACCACTCGCATTTCCACAAAAAGCACTCACCGTTTCCATAGTACCGCTTATGGTCAGTAGCACGCGGGTGTTCGTTAATGTAACACCCGAATTTGTTCTTCTTCTCGTCTCGGATCACAATCACATACCCGTGAGGTCTAGACCCAGTGGACCCCACATTACGCTCTGTGCCAAATGTCACCATTCCCTTAACGACATTCTCAGCAAATCCAGTCTCTGCTTTTTCGCCGGTCTTCCGTATTTTCAATTGCTGTTGCTGGTATTCCGGGTCACACTTGCGGTATAAGGTATTTAGAGAAATCCCGTGTTGCTCCAAGGAATATAGCATCTCCCACTCATCGAAAAGCTGTAACCGCGGAGGTAGCAAGTTGCGGATATTCTGGGCCAATTCCTGGTCTAGTAGGCGATGTCTGGTCAGTTTGGAGTAGCCCCTGAGTTGCAAATCGCCCAATGGCGGTAACAGATCCCGGGAGGTACTGTGTTGGCGTGTTTCTCGAGGAGGAGACGGAGATTTGATGTCGGCGGAGCCCAAAATCCGCTGGAGCATCAGTGGGCGTTTTCTGACGGGCTCGGTGTGGTGTTTTTCCGAAGAGAGCTCGGAATTCTCGGTGGACATGGGGGATACCAAAGTAGTAGATTGGTGGAGTACAGGTGTTATATGGAGGAGGATGAAATCTGGAGACACTGGAAGCAGAAGAAGAAACGATGAGGAGGAGAAATTTTATGGAATCTTAAAGCTGAGGGTCGCTCAGATGAAGATGTTCAAGTGGTTTTATTGTCTTTTCGAGTTTCTTTTTTTTTTTTTTTCATTTTATTTTATTTTGACGTTGACTTTTGGTTGCTTTGGTGTGGAGCATCTCACTGATAAGATAAGCTGTACCTCGAGCACACCTCAAATGGCGATTAACCCAAGCTTGAAAAACAGAAAGAAAAGCGTTTGTTAGTTGTTCTCTTCTCAGTGTTTTTTTAGTTTCCAGACGTCCCTTTTTCCTCTGCAAAGTGCATCAATCCGGTCAAGAACTCCACGCCTATCTTCACGCTATCTACAAACACTATATCTGGATACAATTCCGCCAACTTTGCGTCAAGACCGGCCATGCCTGCACAGCCAAGCAAAACGCAATCAATTTCATCGTTTTCGTACTCCTTCAAGATTTTGTCCACCCTGTCGCTGATTTTCTTGAACTCCTTTGGGTCTGCCAAACTCAACACCAGCACATCCAACGCTCTTGTCTTTTGGAATTTTCTCAGTGGAAAATGGCCGGTTCCAGCAAAAGAAACGATGGCCGCGTCCAAGGTCTCGTTCCACCCCGAGGTGGAAGTCAACACAAACAGTTTGCTCAACCTGGCATTGGAGTAGCTGAATAGCAATGTAGCTTGCATGATGCCCAACACGGGAGCTTTTGTGTGTTTCGCCAAAGAGTGCACCAATGGATGGTCGGAGTAGCAGCAGACCAAGAACCCGTCGTATTTTTCATTCAATTTCTTGTCGAGCAAATCTGGGAGCACGGCTTGTTCCGATAACTTCAGAGACTCTTCTCCGTCAATTTCCTTGGGCGCTGAGAACGGGCCAGTATAGAAATGCAAGTCGATGTTTGGTGGAGCCACGAGGATTTTCTCGAGGTTATCTGTGACTTTCTTCGATGAGTTTGGGTTGATAACAAGAATGGAGGGCATTTCTGGTGGAGGTAGATCGTGGTCCAAATTAGCGAAAAATGGCTTAATAGCGCGCGCATCAGATAAGACCAAGGGCCCTAGAGAGACCAAGATAGGACAATGAAAAATAAAAAATCGTGAAGGAATCGCATTGAATGAATTTAGCCCGATACAATTACTTAGAACATGGAATGGGCGAGTCTTAACGGTTTTATTCTTTTTGAGGTAAATGGCACTTTCAGTCTTACTTCCTTTGCGTGTGTCTTCTCTCTTTTGGCCCTGCGCTTTCATTTTTTTGTCACTAAATAGGTCAATGTCGAGCAGTCCACAAACCACAATAGAAAACAGAAAATATAACACATTTCAGCAGATTTGTTCGCTACCTAGTCCAGAAACGGCTTCTTGCACCCACATTCTATCCGCTTTTCTTTTCTTTTTTCCACTCCACACCAAACCTGCTGTCTCATTTGCATCTTCCGCTTGCATCCATTCTCACTGATCTGTTACTGCATCTTGCTCCACCATACAATACACGACACCCACGCTGAATACACCACCTGTCGATTCCACAACGCCCGCCAGCAAGTCAAATCAAAAACTCACACTGCCAGTCTCTTCAGTTACACTGTTCATCCAAACCAATTTGATTCCAGAAAAATTCACCACTTAAGTCACACTGGCCCGTAACATCCCACCGCCATGTCTCTAGTTGCAGCCATTGACACCACGCGAAATCTCTTCGTGTGGTCTCGGTCTGTGGGCTCGCTAGCTTCCATTTCAGACCACATTCGGTTTACGGTGTGCAGTTCCCACCTCATTCTCTCCGCAGTGAATGCTTCGCGTACTGCTAATGGAGAGATTGTGTTCACGCGAGAATTCTTCAGAGAACTCAAGTTTTCCACCGAGCTGATCACCAGTGAGGGGCTGGACGCCAACGAGGAGGATTTTTCCTTGTCGACTTTGTCGTTTGTGGTGTCCTCGCGCCATATGGTGATGCTATTCAAGAACCTAGACTCGTCCAACCTAAACTACGTTTGTCTACGCGTGGAATGCCGGCACGATACCCCAGCAATGAAGCAATACAAGTTGATGGTGGAGGTGATGACCAAGAAACTCATAGTGAAGAAATTCCACATGAACTACCAGCCTGTGAGCGGCCCACTAAACGAGGTTGTGGCACAGTACAAGAAGGAGTATGACGAGGGGAAGGTGCACCATTTTCTGGTCGAAACGGCGACTTTCAAGCTGTTCCTAGATATGGTCTCGGTGGCGACGGAAGATTTCTCCATCGAGGCGAAACATACCAAGATCATATTTGGGGCATACACCAAGCAAGTGGTGAAGGATCGAGAGTTTTTGAAACAGCCAATGCTGGTGAACATCTCGATGTCGACGGAAGAGTTGATCGATACAAACTTGGGCGACGTGGAGGTGGTGGTGAACTTCAGATTGAGAGATATTCGCAACTTCATCGGTCTATGTACTGGGCTCAAACCGGACGCGTCAGAATTGGAGACTTTGAGTGGAGAGCCGCAGTTTGACGCTTATTTCAAGGAAAACGGCGACCCAATCGTGTTCGAGTACAAAACAAGCGATACGGTGGCGACTTTCATCCAGATCACAGCGGACGATCCGCTCAAGCCGGAGCTGAAGAGCGAAACCAGGTCAGTATACAACTTGCCAGCTCCGAATGTCTTGAAATCCACAGACTCGGTGTCTAGATGGAGCTCTGAAATCTCGAATGTGTCTCGGAAAGCCAGTCTGAAGCTTGACTTGGCTCGGTCTAGACACTCCATACTACAACCAGAACACGAGGAAAGAGACCACTTCGACAGCTTCCGGTACTCACACTCACCGCAAACGGTGACATACGGAAAGAGATCATCCACTCCGGTTGAAGAATCGGCGAAAAGATCTCATAAAGACACCGACTACTCGACGTCGGATGAGGAGCCGGAGTTGGGGCCGACGCAGCACGAGTCCCACAAACCCAAGTCGCTCTTTGACTAGAACAACCGCATTACTTTGGCTTCACTACGGTCTGTTTCTCTCTAGGCTGTATTGTACATCTATGTTGCTAATTAGAGGGGAGCGCTTTGGTCTCTTTAGACTTGCTATAGTAATTGTCTAGCCAACGGTAACCCTGGGTCAATTGCGCAGCCTCGTTCACAAAATGGCAGCCAAATAACAAGTAGTTCTTAGGCGAAATGGCCAACGAGTATCTCATGAACACCAACGAGTAGACAATCAACGAGCCTGTCATTGGCCCACTGATCAAGTCCGGGTCTTTCTTCAAGTCCAAGACGGCGGCAACCGGGATGCCGAAATTGGACACGGGGCCCCAGAAATGCGAGGTGAACAAGTATCTGAGGTTCTGTTTGTTGAAAATATTCTTGAACGACATTGTGTGTGGATTTCAAGAAGTAACCAGATTTCGGTGTCTACTACTCCGGAAGTGTAGCGGGGATCGTCCTGAGAAAAGCTTGGTGGTGTGTGCAGGACATTTAGTGGGGGAAGGCCGGATGGGTGCAAAACAAGGAAAGAAAAATGAGAAGAAAGAGGAAGAGAAAAAGGAATAAAAGGACTTGGTTTTTGATTACATTCACTGATGTTTCGTTCTCGTTCCTTGTTTATTTCGTTGGTGCTGCCAATATGGCAAATGTCTTTTCTTCTTACTTTGGGCCGTGGATCCCGGGCTGAACGTAGTTTCCCTGGGGCACCGTTCCAGATTTCGCATAGTCGAGCTCCAGCGCCAGTTCTTTCATCTGGTCGGTCTCCATCTCGTCGCCAATCAGCGGCTGCATCTTGAAGTTGCTATAGAAGCTCTGCTGCTGCAGCATGGACTGCAACTGTGGCTGCATCATCATGTAGTTCTGGTTGGGCATAGAGTTCATCTGGCTGTTCGAGATTGGCTGGTTTGGGATCTGCGAGTTCATCTGCGTCATCTGGTTGTTCTGCATCTGATTACTCTGGATATTACCCTGCATCTGATTGTTCTGGATGTTATTCTGAATGTGATTCTGCATCTGGTCTTGGACATTATTCTGCATCTGGTTCTGAAGATTGTTCTGGACGCTCTGTTTGTTCTGTGCCTGGTTGTTCTGGCTATTTGGCATGTCCAGATTATTCATCCCGGGCATCATCTCGCCATTTTGGTAGTCGAAGGGCTGGCGATTCCACGGCACAAAGTGGTTGAAGTTATCGCGCTCATATGCATTGGGCTGGCTGTAGTCGTTTCCTGGTTGCGTTTGCGAGCCGTCCAGGTTGCTTCCCTGGTCGTAGAGCATACCTGTGCCGTCCTCGGAAGGCGAAGACAAATAGTATGGGATATTCTCTGGGTTCGTGAACCAGAACGGGTCTTTGATGTTGAAGTCGAAGGCGTCGGCCAAAACACGTTCAAAGTCCGCGTTCATCGCCTCGCGGTTCTCGCTGGCGTGGTTCGCATACTCGTCGGCTTTGCAGAGCAACATGTTCACGTGCTGAATGTCCTTATTGATCAAGTAGACAATGTTCGTCGACCACAAGTGCACGCCCTGGCCAATGACAGCAGAAACCTTCAGGTCAAACTGCATCATCGCATTGAGCTTGTTGCTCACCAGCTCTAAGAACTGGTTGTGGCCGCCCACCACAAACTCTTTGGCCTTGTAGTTGAGCAAGGTGAAGATGACAATGACGCCCTGGTAGATGAACGAGTTGATGAACGGATACTTTGTTCTGAAGGCCTTCCCGAGCCTGAGTTTCAGCCCGACTTTCCCCTGTGGATTCAAGAACTTCGGTGTTTCCTCCGTCAAAAACCGCAGAATGAACTCGCACACATAGTCAAGGAACAACTCCACCGACTCGCAGATCGAGCTGAAGAGGTACCTGCTCTCGGTCTCCTCCAAGAACTGATTGATGAAGGGCTCCAACAACTTCGCCCTGTTGATGTACAAGATGATCAAGTCGCCCACGGCGTTGTTGCGGTCCACTCGTCTGGGCACATGCGACCACTCGTTGATGCCACCCGCCTTCCCGCCAAACTGCTGCTGGTACTCCGGCGACACAAACCACGCCAACTCCTCGGCCTCCTTCTTGAAGCGGTTGTCGAGCCCCACCACGTCTTCCATCGAGAAGTTCATCATGAAGCTCTCAATGAGCATCATGTTCGACAACCGCAAGCACTCGCTCAAGCCCATCTTCAACTGCACCTGCGTCGACTTCTTATCCAACTCCATCTTGTTGACGCTTTCCGACGTCGACGTGAAGAGCACCACCGAGTTCACTTGGATCAGGATCGGGTTCGGTCTGCCCAACACCAGACAGAGCTGCCCACCCAAGTTCTTCAAGGCAAACCACACCTTGATGCGGAGCACGTCATAGTTCTCGTCGTCCTCCTCATCGTTCTGCTCCTGGCGCGTCTGGATCTTGTCGTCGGCCTCCTTCCCGTCCTCCTTGTTGACCATTTCTGCCAACTTGATCGGTGCTTCCTCCGGGTAGTCGTTGGTGGTTCGCATGCCCGCCATCACGTGGAGCCCGATGGAGTACGCCACGGCCGTGCAGTGGAACATCATCAGCCACGCTTCCTCGTACCGCTGGTCGATGAAGTACCACTCTGTGCACAAAATGTACGCCTGGACAGTGACAATGGACTCGTTGAGCAAGTTGTGCCGGAGGCGGGTGAAACCCTTGTACAACGTATTCTTAATCAACGTGGACATTCGCTTGTGCAACTCAGACACCAGCTGCACTGGCTTGTCCAGAAGACGGCTCTCGTTGTACTCCAAGGGCGTCATTCGCTGCAACACCAAGATCAACATGATGTGCAACAACAACATGTCGTCGTCGTTCTCCCACTCGGCGTCTTTGATCGCGTGGTGCAAGTTGATGAAGTCGCCCATCTTGACCTGTGACACAAAGCACTCGTAGCTATGGATCCTAAAGAAGAGACCGACCAAGTGCTGGAGCACGGCCTTGTTGTGTTCTGAAGGAGCAAAGTCGTCAACTACCCACGGCAACAGTTTCTTCATCAGCGCCACTTCGCCGTCTTGGTTCAGCTCGTCGCTGTTGATGCGCAGACTCTGCTTTCCCTGGAACCCAGACGAGCCCTCGTTTTTCTTCTCGCCGTCCTTGTCGTTTTCCTGTCGGAGCGCCTCAATCATGTAGGTGGACAGCTGGGGCCCGTAATACTTCCTGCCCAACTCTGTGGTTTCGCCCGAGATCTCGATTCCGCCCTCGGGCAGAGCTTCCACGTTGGACGAACGAGACACCGCCTGCAACTTGTCCTTGAGCTGGTGGTTCTGCTGCGAGAGCTTGAAATTCTCGTGGAGCACCGAGAGTTTCTCCTTGCGAAGCAACTCGATCTCCTCGCTCAACTTGCCCAAGTTCAACGGCGAGTCCGAGCCGCCCGACCTGTAGTTTGAGTTTGTCCCCGAGTTGGACGACTCCAGCGGCCCGCTTTTGCTTCGCTCTTCCTCCTCCATGCTGATGGAAATGTTCCTGAACTTCTCGGGGAACTCACACCGGGTGCCTTTCTTGACACATTGGTTGCAAGGTTTGTGCTTGTTGCACTTGATCTTCTTCCGACGGCACAGAACACAGGAGATGGGGAATTCACTCATACTGCAAAAGCCTCGAGATACGTCTAGATTTTACGTTGTGTGTGTTAATTACACCGTAGATTTATATGACATCCCAGCAGCGGTGGGCTCCGAACCTACATGGGGCACCGCAACCATTTGGTCAGGGTTGCTATTCGACTGCTTTAGCGAGACAGGGGAAGAACACCAGGGAATTTTAATTGTTAAAGATGTACCGGAGAAATATATGGTAAAAGTGGGATTTTTGGGGAACTTCTTTTTTAATATTTGGTATGTGGGCCAAATTCGGTGGTGTCTCACTCTGAGACACGGAGTTCCGGGTGGCTGCGAAAAAAATGCCACGATCTGATTGGCTGGATCGGGCAATTGAATTGGATTCAAAGTAAGGGAAGATTTTAGACTGGATGAGAAGATTGATTTGTGGCGAGTGTGTTGGAGTTCGTAGGGAACGTGTTGGGTGGCTGTGAATAGAGATATGGCGGAGACCAGGAGACAAGTAGTTAAGAGAAGTTCTGGAGATCAGTCATATTTTCAGTTGTGACTTTTAACGAGCTCGTATTGATCGTGAAAGATTGTTTATAAAATTTTCTTTTTTTCTGACTGAAAAGTTGGTGTATGTAAAGTTATATGTCTTCAGGATTCTCCTACATTTTTTGTGTTTTGAAAGTGCGTGGCTATTTTTCTAAGGCACTGTAGAACGGAGAGAACGGAAGAAATGAGATTGAAAAGAATAAGTCATTTGGAAAGAAAAAAAGTTTCCTCTTTGACAAGCAACTCTTAGTTTGAATCATCCAATGACTAAACCAATATTTCAACTCGACAATTTTCCAATTATTTTTGTGTCGTCACTGCCGCATTCTGGGTCTTCTCACTTCTCATCGGCTTATCTATACCCTGAGAATCTGGTTACGAGGCACAGTCAAAACACGTGTACGGAAATGGCAATTACAATTTGACAGTTTACCGCCTTAAGATAAACTTTTGGCATTTACAAAATCTCTGTTACGATCAATGTTCTTCTCAGTGGTCCTCTGATTTTTCCACGAAACGATGGTCATGACAAACACTGAAATTCCTTGCACTGATAAGGTATATGCAGGTCGCTTAGGCATGAACTTGATCAATCCCAGCGAAAATTCAAACTTTCTCGATTGATATTTAATTTCATTTCTTTCTGAAGTGAGATTCTAGAGAGACAAGTGCTCAGCCCAATAATTGACCAGCTTTCATGTCCAAGGAAAGTTTTCTTGATCTCGTAAAGTTGCAAATCTCAGAATTATGTCCAATCCGGATCATCTACTCTCTCCATACCCAACAGATTATTTTTTGAATCAGAATATGATGGTATGACATTCAAATTCCTTAAAAAGTAATCCATCGTAGAGGTTGAATTTCTTCTCCATTATTTCCCAGTTTGTTTCTACGTCATTCCTTGTCATTCCCTGATCTGCATGCTTATCGCGAATGCAATATAAATACACATGGACTTCCCCCAAAACATTCGCACTTTGATGCGAACAACAGAACCTTACTACGACAATGACGTGACACAAAAGCTGCACATCTGCTTGCGTGCAGACCACATGAAGATCTTGCCGTCTTGCGAGTTCCCCGTGGCCACTGCAAACCCGGTGAAAACTCCTTCTTTGAGATCCAGAAGACTGTCCATGGAACCTTACTATGAGACGACCCGTCGTGAAACAATAACTTCCTCCTCCATGTCGTCAAAACTGTCCTCGTATGCACACCTCTCCGACGTGTTCGACTACCATTATATCGACAAGTTCAGGCTGGAGGACCACGAGAATGCTATTGTTTCGGATAGCGACACAGATTATGACGAGCTTGAGGATAACGAGTGTTTTGGGTCTGACTCTGATGTCGATTCCGACTTGGAGGACTATAAAGTGCACTTTCTCATGTTTAAAGTGAACTCGCGGGCGCAGTTCACCAAGCCGCCGAGAACTTCGTTCTCAAGTGTATCTGACGACTTCGACTCGAAACCCAGTGGCTTTGTGATGGATTCGACGTGTCATCCGAAATTTGTGGCGCCAGAGATGAAATTCAAAAAGACTGATTTGTTGGATGAGCCAGTCGAGGACATTGTTGCCGCGTACAATTGGAAGTGCAACAACCCCTTGGAAGAGAAGGTGGAAACAACGGCAAAAGTACCGAGTGTCAGCTTGCCGCCAGTATCGGACTGGTATATCTCCACTTCTGCCCGACTTCGCTGTAGCGATGCTTACGATTCCCCGCACGAGGAGTTTTTCTTATAGATGTTTATTGTCACCTGTTCATTCTCAGAAGACGCCGTTGAGCAACTCGTACGCGATCAAACTGATGGAGGGGACCAAGATATTATCGTTCAACGTTGCTGCTCCCTCAATGGCACCACTCAAGATTGCCACGATGAATATGTTCTCCCACTTGGCCACGCGGTTTTCCTCTGGCAACAAGTAAAAATCAATGACGACAAAAGTGGCGAAAGTGACGATCACATACGCGAGCGTGCCTTCGAGGGTTCTGTGGCCGCTTCTCCATTGGGTTCTACCGAACTTCGTGCCGATGATCGAGGCAGTGGAGTCAGCCAAGCCCAAAGTCACGAGACCAATGAAGGACCTGAGGGAAACAACGTCATCCACTACCACGCCGTAAGCGATTGGGATAGCCACGCCAACCAACAAAAAGATGTACGATAAGCTGAGCGGGCCATTGGTGTCCTTTGCGTCCTGGAAGTGTTTGAGCTTGTTGTCCAAGAAAGAACCCAAGAAACCCAACTTGGAGGCACGAACCATTTCGACAACAATGAAAATGAAGATGGAGCCGAACACAGCAATGGAGGTGAACACAGGTTCTGCAATGAGCGCAGGGTAAGCCAAGGAGGCAAACAAGAGGTAGTGCCATGCCTTTCTTCTCACGTTGAGGGAGATCTTGTCGTAGACAGACAACGAGAAGATGAGTGGCACGGAAACGGCGAGGGCCAACACCCACGAGGCAAGTAGATGAACACGTGTCTCGGACAACAAGATGTAGTTGTACAACCAGGAAATGACCTCGACGTCGTACACCTGCAAGTTGAACAAGTAGTTGGTGACAAAGTAGAACACTCCACAGAAGACCGCCGAAACACCAACCGAAGCCAAGTGTTTCATAGCTCCACCGGAAATCTGAGACACTCCATACACCAAGGGGAACAGAGCACCCGAAGCTGCGCCCAAGGCCACAAACAAAATCCGCACAATGAAAACCGGGATCGTCAGCTCAGACAACTCCAAGTGGAAGTTGGCCAACAAGTTCACGGCAAGAACACAGATCAAGTGTACTTCGGTGCTGCTCAACGTTCTGTGCACTTCCACAGTCTCGTCCTCCTTCTCCTCCTCTTCCTCGTTCCAGTATGTGAGCGCCCACTCCACCGTAAAGTACACCCACACCACCTGAGCAAACTCCCACACTTGCACAGTCTCGTTCTCGTTGTACATGTAGTAGAACGCAAAAGCAGAAACGATCTTGGCCACGGTGTGGAGACTGTGCACGCAGAAGTTGTTGATGGCCAAGTTCAACTGGAAAAACGCCAGCTTGGTGCCTCCAAGCAACACCGACAACAAGATCGGAATGGCAAACGCGTAGATCGTGTTGAATTCGGGCAACTTCGGGTACAAGATGCGCTCCGGGTCTGCCTCGTGCCGCTTGCGCAACGACCGGTGACTCAAGTACATGGCCAACACCACACCAGCCACACTGAAGCCCACGGCAGAAAGCCCAGCCATGTCGTCTCTCTCAGTCAAGTAGAGGTAAAACACCTGGCCCAAGTAAAGCAAAACCAAGATCTCGACGCCGCGACAGAAGTCCATTTTGGCATTCAAAAAATCTTGGAGCTCAAACACGAGGTTCAAGGGAAACTTGTAATCTTCGGGCCTGTCTGCATCGTCCAAGGAAGGCTGCTCCGGCTGCTGAGACTCAACTTTGGGCTGCTCCTCGAATTGTTCAGCCGACTCGATGTTCTGAAAAATCGCAGCGGTCGACCTGCTCGCGGCAGTCTCGACCTTCTTGGCGTCTTTTCTTCTGGCCATGTGGTTGCTGGATAATATTTTCAACACAGTGCTGGTATAGTGCAGGTTTGGTAGGGCTGAGGCAAAAAGATAGTGACTCCTGCGCGATTCGAACGCGCGCATCTTACGATAACAGAACTTGAGTCTGCCGCCTTAGACCGCTCGGCCAAAGAGCCCTTTCTGATGCTTTCTGAAGTATGCTTATTTGGGAAATGCCTGTTGAAATTTAGTACGCGACTGCATATAATGACAGTTTTGCCAGATCGCCCTGGAAATGGCAGCCAAGGCAAAAGGAACGAAAAGGAAAAGCAGAGGAGGATATCAAGAATAAATAAAATGGAATACTCGCCTATATTGACTGTATTTACACATTCTGTTTCCAAATTTATTCCGTCTGTTTTGCTTACTATGATGAAACAGATACCCACTTCTACTTCTCACTACAAGTCCCATACAGATTCTTCGGTCCCCTTCTCGTCCATGAATTATACATTAGTGCTACTCTATGATCGTAGCTCTCTTCTTCTTTTTCTTCGTGGTTTTCTTCGGTACAGTGACAACATGGTCAAAGCCGTTGATCTCAACGTCTGGAGTAGCTGGCTGTTCGGAACTCGCATCTTCATTCGGTTTATCTCCGCCGTGATCGGTATCTCTCTCCTGGCCAAATTCACCATTCTCAACAATCTGAGTGATCTGACTTGGGGTTTCGCCCTCCACAGGAATCTTCGAGTCTTGGTCTTCCACTGATTCCTTTGACTTCTTCTTTTTCTTTTTCTTCTTCTCCTTTTTCGCCTCTTTCTCGGCCAACTGGGCCCGGAACGCATCGAGGTCAATGTCGTATTCGTAATCCTCCTTGTCGTCGTCATCCTGTGGAGTCGGTGATTCCATATCGAAATTGGCAAGCTCCGCCCCGCTTGCGAAAATCAGCTGCTTTTTCTTCTTCTCTTGTGCCACTTCCTCTTCCTCACCATTCCCAAAGTTCTCCTCCGCCAACACAACAACTTTCTCCTTCGTCATTTTCCTCAGTTTCTTCACCTTCTCTTTCTTCTTAGGCACCAGAGAGTCGAGGGACACTTTGTCAATCAGCGTGTCTGCACTGTTGCTGTCGTCCACACCAAATATCTTCTGTCTGTGTTTGCTCTTCTTCTTCGCCTTGGAAGTGATATAATATGGGTCATCTTTCAATCTGTCCATGCGTTGCTTGGTTTTGGCATCATCTTTGGGTTCCGGACTGGACACAGCCGCCTCGTCTGCCGACTCAACATCCTCATCTGAGGATTCTGGCCCGCTAGGTGCAAAACAGAAATCCGGAGGTGCGTTAATCTGCGTTTCCAAGTCCAAATCTTCGGGCAAGGGAATTCTCTTTTGTGCTGTGGCTGAGACGGGATTGAGCGGGTACGACTTGAAGAATGACGGCAAGATTCCAACCAAAAGGTGCGGAAGTTCCAAATCCTCTTGCGAAATAATATTGGTTTCCTTGTTTGAATGCTCTTCTTGGGAAGTTTCCCCCTGGTCATTTTCCAGCTCCCCTTCGCTTTCAGACTCTTCAGAATCATCTTCAGACTCACTTTCGAGATCGAGCATATCCTCATCGCTCAGTTCCTCATCGTCGTCCAGAACAACTTCAACTTTGCTAAGTTTTCTGTAATAGGCAAGCTCGTCTGCCTTGAGCTTCTCCAATGAGGTCAAATCCTCCTTTGTCATAGCATCAAGACAAAGCTTCAAGAACTCCAACCAGGACAAGGCTCTTTCCTGCACTTCGTAGTCCGAGTGATTCTCCCAGTTCTCTAGAAATTTGACAGCCTTCCACAAGAAAAACGAGAGCTCGTTGTACTTCCTAGCTGGAAGTTTCCCGTAGTTGAGATAGAGCTCCTGGTAGTCGTGAACTATGCCCGAGAATAGCTTGATGAGGGCCTGTATGAAGATGGTCAACACTGAAGCATTGGGTAGCTCAATTAGGAGCTTAGACACAGGGAACTGAGTAGTGTTGAGCTCAACGTCCACGTAGTTGTTCACAAACGTGTTGAAGATGCGCACTTTGCTGCCCAAAGCCAGAATTTCGTCTGCTGACTCGTTGTCGTCTCCGCCAACTTCATCAATGTACTCACCTAGTATGAAGTACAAGTCTGCCATCAACAACGGACACATTTTCAAAGAGTTGGGGTCATCAACGTACCGCAGAATCACTTTAGTTATGATGAACGGGCGAATGGACGGAACTCGCGTGGCCAAAGACTTGAATTCCCTCCCCAATTTGAAAGCTATGGTCTCCGAAGCCGATGCAGACAAAGCTATCGAGGTGCCGTTTTCGGACAGGTGCAACAACGTCAACGAGACCAACTCCTTGAGCGCAGTGACGTACCACTTGAAGTTGGGGATGTTGGCGTAGTTGTTCTGCGAGGCGATCTCCAAGATTTTGTCTGTGATTTCCATTTTCACATCCTCGGGAATTCTGTAGTCATTTTCCTCAGGAACGAGTTGCAATAGAAGGGTCTTCACCAAGTTAGCAATGTTGTCTTCGGTCACCAAGAATTGGCAGATCTGAAGCGCTTTTCTTTTGATGATAAGGTCTCTATCCGTGAGGCAGTCCATAATGACAGTGGAAACACCTTTGATTTTGTGCATGAAATCGGGGAACACTTTCAATATGTTAATGAGCGCGATCAAGCCAACAAACTTGAGGTTTGAGTCTCGCGTGTCGAAGAATTTCATGATTTGGTCAATGCACAGTTTGGCGATTTCCTTGTCCTTGCTGGACTCCACAGATAACATGCCGCCATTGACGATACAATTGATGCACTCATAAATTAGTGACGTGGCATCAGTTTTCGCCATTAAGTTCAATATCAGCGGCAAAATTTTCTTCTTCATTCGAGGCTCGATTTTCAGCAAGCTCTGAAATAACTTTAGGATTCTGATGATGAGCCAATTGTTGGTGGTGTCCTCCAAAATGCTGAAAATCTTAGGCAAATAGCCCAAAAAGATGTTGGGGTTTTTCTTGGAGATCTCGCAAACAACCGTTATCGTTGCGCTCACCACCAGAATATCTGAGTCGTCCAACTTCTCAATGACCCGAGGCAAGGAAGACCTCAAACTTTCAGGGTACTGCAAGAAGATCTTGAATAATGCCAAAACGGCTTTTTTTCGAATATAAGGCTTCAGATGTGAGAGTTTCATCACCACATCGTCAACAATGTCCTTGGCCAAATTGGGAGTGACGATGGTAGCAATTCCGCTGAGCGCTAACCCGATTTCAATGTGGTTGTGCGAGTTCAAGTCCTTTTTGAACTGATTCGTGGCCAAAATTAGCAAGTCCTGCTCATTCTTGAACAGCTGTGTGGCGGCCAAGTAGCCAATACGCTTCTGCTGGAACTTCAGCGACAGCATCACTTCTAGGATCTGGAAGTTGCACCAGCTCATGTCAAAATCGTACATCTCCAAGTATGCTAGCTTCAACACCGCCGTGGCCTTGACTTCAAGGTCCGTGGTGGTCAATTCCGTCTTGCACTCTTGGATAGCATTATCTAAGAAAGTCAGAAGAGACTCAGGCGAGTCTTTCGAGTGGGCACGAATTCCCTTGATTAAATCGGATAGCGATTTTTCAAACGTGATGCCAAACGGTTTGAGCCGGGCTAGCACCTCGGAGCTCTGCATCTGGAAGGACGCCATGGTATCGGTATACTTGGTAGTGGTTGGAATAGAGCGCACCTTGAGTTGGTTGTGTACTGCATCTAAGCGGCGGTCGTTGATTTGCAAGTGAGTGGGCAAAGGGGGGAAAGGACAATTATTTATAGTTTTTTTTCGGTGGCAGATCGTTTGTCATATGCGATTGCTATTGTTTCTAGTACTTCTTTAGTGTTTCCAAGATTTCAAAGGGCCTTTGGTGTATCCCTTGTGAGCTACCTCTTATCTTTTCTGCAGGACGTTACCACCCTTCAGTGAGGCTCGCTTTCAGATCTGCAAACACTCATGAGTCCTCATGCACCAAGCACGCCTGCCGGTCAGGAGCACGCAAATTCCTTAGAAAGTGCAGATGTCAATGACAGGAATTCAGATCCCGAGAATCGCGCCTCAATTCGAGCCAGTTCTGTTAGTGAGCGAACCCCACATTCTCCCAGCCTGAATCCCACAGATGCCACACAACTCCGCGATGACAACTCCTTGGATTCGGAGGACGACTATATCACCAGCGACGAGGATATTCTCACCACAGTGATGTCTTCAGATGACCAAAGGCATCATTTCGCGTACGGGTCGACCTTTGCAGAACACACAGAGTATTTCTCCAAGAGCCTATCGTACGCCTTGGACTCGGTGAAGTTGGACAAGTCGGTAGTTGCGCAGGCGCAGCTCAGCGGACACTTGAACAACAAACTGCAGAAGTTGGCGGAAAAACACACAGAGTTGGTCGACAAGATCTCCACTTTGAAAAAGCTATACGCATACCACTTGAGCACTGGGAGGGTCACTGAGCTCGAGAAGGACTTGGCGGATATCACCAACAGAATCAACACACTTAAAAACGGATTGCCGAAAACTCTGCTTTTCGGCCGAAAGGGCACGGTTGGCGTGGCTGAGAAGTACCCGATTGAGTATAATCAGGCGAAGGATAAAGTCCTCGAGAGAGTCTCCGACTAGGGGGAGCAGCAGCAAGAAGAATCTCACTAAACTTGGGCATAAATTATTCCTATACCGTCCATCCAGCGACCGCAGTAGCCGTACAACCCAACAATCTGATGGTGGTTCGATGGAGGCTCCAATACAGACAAGTGGCCGCCGTCATGATTGCCCAACATGCCCGAGGATCTCCCCAGCGAAGTGGTGATTTCCATGGCATCGACCCAGGCGCCATTCTGGAACAGCAACTTGGCGATTCTCTCACCCGGGTTGAGAACAAAGTCTGTGTAGTGTGGTTTCACGTTGCCAATGGTGACTTCACCGGATCCCTGTGGCGACTTCTGCACATTTTGGATCTTGTTCATGAACTTGCCCAAGTAGTTTCTTGGAGGCACGGGTGGAGCAGCGTTCTTGGTGGCTTCCGAAATATAGAAAGTGGCGCCGTCTAGTGCATGGCCATGGTAAATTCTCACTTTGTGCACTCTGTTAATATCGAAGCCAATGAATCTCATGTCGCCCTTGGCAGCGCCCAAAAGGTCTGACTTGTAGCCGTCAATCTCGCCTATACCCAACCCGAAATCGCTCCTGATGATCTTGTCCTTGGTGTCGAAAACACTCTTGAAGTTGGGCCTCCACAAGTCTCCGGCAACAGACAACACGCGCAAGTCGAAATTGTCCTGCGCACCGTTCCAAGACTTCTTGAAGTTTGCAAGCAAATCGCGGTAATTCAACGTGAGCTCATGCTGCAAACCCGGCCCGCCGTACGGTGTGGGGTAGAAGTCGACATGGTAACGCGCCAAGTCCTGGCCCACCACCTCTACCATGAAAATCCCGGAATTGCTTTTGATCACCACCTCGTCAGGTCCAGACACGTACATCAGCGGTACGTCTCTGTTCTTGTACAGGTTGTTGGGCCTCATTGTGGTGACAAATGTCTTTGCAAAAGTCGGGTCGTTCTTGTCCACAGGAATACTGAAGCTGTCGTGGTACAAGTACCGGTTCAAGTCCATGACGTTCCAGTGGCACTCCTTGGGCCACGTGCCGTCGTTGCTGATCACCCGCCCACTCAGCTTGTCCCTGATGCACTCTGTCTCCCTCGTCATGAAAGATCGGTTCCACCAGATATAGTCTCTGAGCATGACGCCGTCGACCTGGTGCGGTGACCCGAAGGAGTGGCCGATCTCGTGCATGAACGCGCCCATGCAGATGTTCAAGCATTCCCACGAGGTCCCGCACTGGTTGCAGTCGTTGGCCACCTCGTTGATGGACAAGTGGGTGGCGTCTGCGAAACTGGGGGAGATTTGCGGGAAAGTGAGCGGATACGAGTGCAAGCCGTGGCCGCCAAACACCGCCATCTTCACCATGTCGGTGCCGCCGCCCAACGCCGCGTGTGTGCTGATCAACTTGCCGTCCCAGTGCAGGTCCAAGTACATGACGGCACACTGGATGGCTGTTCCTGTTTTCCTGTAACTTTGGATCAAGTCAGACTTCTCCACCAAGTCGATAGCGTGCGAGAAACAGAAGCCGTTGTCCTTGGCGTTCGGGTTCTGCTGCGCGTAGTCTGGGTTCCGCAACTCCGCCACTGTCTTTGGCGACCGGAACACATGCACTTTCACCTCCTGGTGGGCGTGGGGCGAGTCCACGTCGTAGCCAAAGATCCGCTGCGAGTGGACGCTCTCCTCGACAAACTGAAACGACCGGTTGCTGAGCCCCTTGCGGTGGAACTCGTCCTGTGTGAACGCCTGCATCATCCGGGCGGCTACCTTCACTCTCTGGATTGCTGTGTCCAAGTTGGCCACCTGGCCCCGGTGCAACTTGTACTTTGGCATGTCGTAGCCGCCCTGGGAGTCCTTTCCTAACACAACACAGAGATGCACGGGTTTATTTTCAGGCAATGGGTTGAAGAAGAGTGTCAATTGGCCCTGGTCCACCACTTTCCCTGTGTTCTGGGGGAATCCCAGTTCGTTTAGGTAAGCTCCGTCCAATGCGTGCACCTGGAAGTTGTTCTGGTGTCCCGGCGACACGTGGACAAACGCCTTGAACTGGCCATTGTTGATTTCGGCGAATTGCGGCGGGAAAACCGAATTGTCGTTGTTGACAAACTGGATAAGGCCAGATTGCACGAAGTTGGAGGTGCGGCCCGAAACGATGACCGCAGGGGAGGACACGATTTCTCCGCTGTTGTAGTTGAACTCGATCATGAACCGTGATAGAGATGTTGTGTGTTTTCAGCTTTCAAAAAATTGTATTTTGTTTTTGGTGGTGGTAATCTGAGACTAGTCTCAGTGACTTGAGATCTGTGATGCATCAGTGATAGACTAGTGTGCCTGATGCAGGACCCTTGGGGCGCACAGGATCTTGTGTGGAGTAAACAAACATATACAACAAACATATATCAGGGCCCTCAAAAAAAAAGGAGATATCTTTGAGAACTTGGCCATGGCACGCAGACTGGCGCGTATAAATAGGGCGCGTTCGCCCACGCCGGATGTGAATGGAGATTCGCAGGACGCAATTGCCTTGGACTCAGATAACCAGGCAGAGGAAGTCGAAGGTGTGGAGGAAGTCGAGGACGAGGACTTGGAGGAAGTAGAAAATGAGATTGAAAATGAAATCGAGGGCGAGATTGAGTTGGAATTGGAAAATGACAACAGAAACAGAAGGAGCCGAAGTAAGGTTGAGGAGGTGGTCAAGCCACCTGCCAAAAGGGGAAGGCCCAGAAAGGAAGCGAAGAACAAAAATGGAAAAGCCAAAGAGAAGCCAAGTGGTGAAACCAAAGAGAAGCCAAGTGGTCAAGCCAAAGAGAAATCAAAACAAGGGAGAGCTGCCAAGAGGAGCACGAGGTCTAAAGTAGCGGAGACTGAAGTTCCACAGGACTTGTTTGTCTCGCCGGTCGTCGAGTCTGAAAACGAAACTGCGGACCAGAGCGAGGAATTCCACGATGCCGAAGAACACATCAGCTCCGAGGACGAGATTGCAATTGTGCTGGTGGACGATTTCCCAGACCAGCGGAAGTTTCTCAGGACGAGAAAGAACCAGTCCCACGAGGTTCCGGTGAAGAGGGCCAAGTTAAAGCAGCTGAAACAGGAAGATAAGGAAGCTGAAACAAGCTTTGAGGTTTTTCTGGACGGTAACGATGATGACTTTAAGGAGCCAGAAAAGGCGCTCGAGTCCGAGGATTCTGGGCCCCGGTCTGGGTCTGAATCCGTCATGGAAATTGAAGAAGTGGATGCATCCTCGAAAGTCCCCTCAGATTATCAGTCTCCAGAAATCCCCGAGGTCATTGAGGTCGAGAGTGACGCCGAGGAAGCGCCCGTGGCACCTCGGTCCAACAACACATCGAAGCTAAGATCAACCATTCGCTTGCTCTACAACCCCAGCTACAGTCTAGGGGATATACTGCCCGAACAGGAAGTCAATCTCGACACGGTGACAATTGAGGAGCTCGTCGGCACGAAAGACTTGGTGGAAACTGTGCAGTTCAACTTCAATGTCGATCTCGAGTACTTCTTGTCGTTTTTGCACCCGGATTTCTCCGACAAGAAGAGGAAAATCACCTTCATAACTGGCGGTCTCATCTTGGCTACACACCCGCTTCGAAAATTGATCTCTGAGAAGTTCAATATCGCTGAATATCTGGCTCTGCTTCCCAACAAGTTTGCATCCCACCACCTGAAAATGATGATCAATTTCTACGAGAAAGACGAAGTTGAGATCGTCATTATGACCAGCAACTTGACACAACTCGACTTTGGCGGATTGACGCAGGCGATCTGGCGGTCTGGACGACTCCGCAAGGGCAAAACGAAGTCAACTTTGGGCAAAAGGTTCAGACTCGACTTGATCCGGTACCTTGCACGATATAAGCTCAGATTCACCGACCTGATATTGAAGCGCATTGAGAGTCTCAATTTCAGCTCTGTGGATGTGGAACTCGTGGCCTCGGTGCCGGGAACATACTCGTTGGAGGAGTTAAAGCCTGTAACAGAGTCGTACGGCTACGTGAAACTCAGACAGATTTTGGAAAGAAACCACTTGCTATTGGATGAGGAGACCAACCACAATGTGTTGGCCCAGGTGACCTCAATAGCGTACCCATACCTGAATAGTAAAGGTCATACTTCGCTGGTGTTCACGCACTTGTTGTGCCCGTTGCTTTTTGGCAAGTGGAAGAAACTGCTAGCGCCCGGTTCCGAGTCGTCCCGAGCTCACCAAGAGGAGTTCAACTACACTCCGCACATTGTGTTCCCCACAGCGAGAGAAATCGCGAGCAGCAATTTTGGGTTTCTCTCGGGGTCTGCAGTGCACTTCAAGTACACCACGTCCATGATCCATAAGCAGCAGTACGAGCAAAACGTGAAACCGTATTTGTACAAGTGGAGCGGAGAATCCCAAACGGGCAGAGAAAAGGTCACGCCACATGTCAAGTACTACGCATGTGACAATGGCGACGGCTGGAAAACCTTGAAGTGGGTTCTCGTTGGCTCCCACAACTTATCGAAACAGGCGTGGGGGTACCCTGTAGCCAGACTGCTTGGGTCGACTTACGTAGTGGACAGCTACGAGCTCAGTGTGTTCAAATCAGGCGGCGGAGAGTCATTGGTTCCTGTGTACGGGTCAGACTATCTTCTGGATGGCGAGGAGGGAGTTCCCGTTCGTTTCCCCTTCTCAATTCCGCCGGTGAAATATGGCAAGGCCGACCAGCCATGGAGCGCGGAGGTGGACTTCGGCACCTTGAAGGACCGCTGGGGGAACCACTTCAAGGGCGGCTTTAGCGTGTAAATTGGTGTCAGGGAGAACAACGGCAGAAAACACTACTGGTCTGAACTGAATATGGGAGGCCAGTCTATGATCAATCCGATACAGAATCAGCACCGTGCTTACCAACTATATGGGTCGCTGATATTCCCCAGGGCCTCAGTCATCGTTGATGTTCGACTTGCCCACTAACAGCATGGGGATGGTCTCAGCGACTTCGAGTTTGTTGAATGCTTACAAAGAGGAAGTGTGCCTGAAAGACTGCAATGGCCGGTCTATAGTATTGAGGACCTCGTGTCTAAACTCAGGTTGGGCGATACATTCGTCACAAACAAAAAAAGTCACTTTCCCATTCTATGGTCAAAGCGCCATCATTTAATTCCTGCACCCTTCGGGTCTCGGTGTCTACGTTGTCGTTGCCAACTATTATAATACGGTGCCCCACTTACAGATTGTAGTGTGTAGAACGCGCACCAAAACATCGAGACGTGTACTACAACAAAGAAACACCAACAAGTACATACGACTGGCACTGAAATCTGACAACAAAAACAAAAGGTTAATTGACAAACTGGTCTTTTACCATGCACATCAAGAAAATCGTCATCCAGGGCTTCAAGACCTATAAAACTACCACCATAATCGATGATCTATCACCCAGTCTAAATGTCGTGGTGGGACGAAACGGATCGGGCAAATCCAACTTCTTTGCAGCAATCCGCTTTGTTCTTTCGGACGCCTACACCCACATGACGCGTGAGGAGCGCCAGGGCTTGATCCACGAAGGTTCGGGCACAGTTATGTCTGCTTATGTTGAGATCGTGTTTGACAACACAGACAGGCGGTTCCCGCTCCAGAAAGACGAGATTTCTATACGCAGAACGATCGGGTTGAAGAAAGACGACTACCTGATGGACGGAAAATCTGCCACGCGGTCGGATGTGATGAACTTGTTGGAATCTGCGGGGTTCTCCAGACTGAACCCGTACTATATAGTTCCACAGGGCAAGATCACGTCTTTGACCAATTCCAAGGACGCAGAGAGATTAGCGCTCTTGAAGGAAGTGAGTGGAGCCAAGGTTTTCGAGGCCAAATTGAAAGAGTCTACGAAAGAAATGACCAACTCCAGTCTCAAAATGGAGAGAATCGACGAGGCAATGGCGAAGCTCGGAGAAAAGCTCTCGGACCTCCAGATCGAGTCCAACGACTTGCAGGAGTTCCAGCAGCTCGAGAAAAACAAGAAAATCCACGAGTTCAACTTGTTTGATCGCGAGTTGAATTCCTTGGTGTTGCAGATCGAGGCGAGTGAGGAAGAGTACAGTTCCACCATGAACTCGTCGCACAAGGATATCCAGAGCTTGGAGAAGCGGGAAGCCACGTGCCAGAAATTGCAAATGGAGATTGACGAGTTGACCTCGGCGCTCAGAGTTGCAAATTTGGAGAGGGAACAATCTGAGACTGACAAAGATAGACTTGCCAGGTCTTTGGTGGAGAAGGAAACGTTGGAGCGGGAACTCAAACTGACTTTGCAGAGCGCCAACGAAGACGCAGAGAATCAGTCGGTGAAAAAGGATGAGCTCCAGAAGAGTTTACATGCAAAGCAGATTCGACTCAATGAGAATCTTGAGCCTGAACTCTCGAGGTTGAGTTCTGAAGAGAGCCAACTCAAAAGCAAGATTGCCGAGCTCTCCACAAAACAGCGGCTCCTATATGCCAAGCAGAGCAGGTTCCTGAAGTTCACCACCAAGAAACAGCGTGACAAGTGGCTCAAGGACGAGATCAAGAATGCGCTGAAAGATTTGAGGGCCAGGGAAAAGCTGTTGGCCCAATGGCGCGAGTCTCAGCTGAGATACCAAGAGGAGATGATAGAGTGCGAGAACAGGCTCGACGACTTGAGAGGATCACTTGACGGGGAAGACCAGCACGTGAAGATCCTGAACTACGAAGACGCCATCGAGACTGCGAAAAGGAACGTTGCTCAGCTTTCAGAAGAAAGAAAAGCGCTCTGGAGAGACGAAATCAGGTACAGGTCTCTCTACGATTCCTCGGAGCTCGAGTTGTCGAGCGCCAACCACAAGGTCTCGCAGACCATGGACCGAGAACTCGCACGCGGACTCCAAAGTGTGCGGGAGATAACGGACCGGTTGGGACTCCAGGGCTCCGTTTTCGGCCCCCTAGCCGAGTTGTTCACCGTGTCCGACAAGTACAAGACCGCGGTGGAGGTTGTGGCTGGAAACTCTCTCTTCCACGTGGTGGTCGACACTGACGACACTGCGCTGGTGATGATGAAAGAGTTGGCCCGGACCAAAGGCGGGCGTGTCACGTTCATGCCCCTCAACAGATTGCATGTGCCTCCCGTGTCGTTTCCCAACCAGGAAGAGAACGAGTTTATTCCTCTCATCAAGAAAATCAAGCACTCCGAAGAAGTCTCCCAGGCAGTGCAGCAGGTATTCGGCAGAACGATTGTGTGCAAAGATTTGCACCATGGCTCCGACTTGGCCCGACAATTTAGCTTGAATGCTATAACACTTGATGGTGATCGTGCTTCAACCCAAGGTGTGCTCACCGGTGGGTTCAGAGACTACAAGAACTCGCGCCTCGACGCATTGAAATTGCAAGGAAGAAAGAAGAAGGAATTGGCAAAGTTGGCCGACGACTTGCAGCTGTGCTCGTTGAAGTTGCACGAAGTCAACGAGCAGTTGAATGTGGCCAACCTGGACCTCGACACCAACTTGCGTGAGTTGGAGAAGTACCGTGCGTCGTTGGAACCACTCAACGCGGAACACTCGCGTTTGCTCAACATGAAATTCAACTTGGAGAAAAACTTGGCGGGGGCCACTTCCACTGTTGAAGCCCTTGAGGGAACCGTTGCGAACTTGAAGTTGAAGATTTCTCAGCTCGAGGAGGAAGCGCAAAATGACTTTACACAAGCTCTCTCGGATGCAGAGGTGGAGGAACTCACCAGTTTGACTCTGCAGTTGCTTGATCTTGAGAACAAGCTCAACAGTCTGGTTTCTTCATTGGCAACTCTGGAGATCGAGATTTGCTCCATTCAGGCTGAAATTGCAAACATTGAGATGCAAATCAAGAACATCGACTATGCGGGCGAAGTGACGTTTGCTAAGAATCAAGATATCGAATACCAGCTCTTCCAGAGCGACATCAAGATCTTAAGAGCAAAACTTAAGAGATTGGAAGAGAGGTTCCAGGAGCACAAGAAATCTGAAAATAAAGTGACCACTAAACTCACTAAGGCGCAAGATGAACTCAAGAAGGCCAATGAGCAGCAGGAGAAGACCTTGGCCAGATTGGAAGGTGTGGGCAAGAAAGCCGAGAAGATTCTCTCGAAGAAAGCAATTCTTGACTCGAGAAGAGAGGAGGTGCAAGAGAAGATTCGTGACTTGGGAGTTTTGCCCGAGGAAGCGTTCCAGCAATCGCAATTTGAGAATGTGACCCTGGACGACCTCCTTGTTGAGCTCAACCTGATCAACGCAGATCTCAAGAAGTATGCGCATATCAACAGAAAGGCAATGGAGCAATATAACTCGTTCACGAAGGAGAGGGAGGAGTTGGTTGCAAGGAAAGACGAGCTCGAGAGGTCCAAGGAGTCTATTGAAAGTTTGATGGTGTCTTTGGAGCACCAGAAGGACAGCGCCATCAAGAGAAGTTTCGAGGAAGTCAGCAAGAGTTTCGGAGAAGTGTTTGAGAAGCTCGTGCCCAACGGAAAAGGCGAGTTGGTGATGAAGCTGAAGGACAGCGCTGATGCTCAGACAGACTCCATCGATAACTACGTGGGAGTGTCGATCCAGGTGTCGTTCAATTCGAAACACGATGAACAGCAAAAAATCGAGCAACTCTCGGGCGGGCAGAAATCGTTGTGTGCCATTGCTCTCATTCTCGCGATCCAGAAATGCGACCCTGCGCCATTTTACCTCTTTGATGAGATCGACGCCAACTTGGACGCGCAGTATCGGACTGCCGTCGCATCAATGTTGCAAAATTTGGCGAAAGCTGCCCAGTTCATCTGCACCACATTCCGGCCCGAGATGTTGCAATGCGCCAATACGTTCTACGGCGTGCTCTTCAGCAATAAGGTGAGCACGGTTCTGGAGATTGAGCAGGACGAGGCGCTTTCCTTTGTTGAGGGCCAAAGGTGAATAAATCTGAAATGAGATGACGGATAAGAAACACAGGAGCGCATACAAACGAAACAAATCAAATGGAACAAATGGAGCAAATGAGCTCACTCAAATGACTCGACCCATTTTCCCCATATTCCCTTTTCCATTTTTTTTTTCACCCTTTTTTTATCGGGCCATTGCTTGAAAAACACGTAACGTGGTTGGCTCGCATCAGGCTATGCAATTTCCAGATCTGGAATAGTGCGCACTTCACAACCGAACTCTATCGTACAGAAATCTGAACTCCACCCCAGAACCTCACTACATTCCTTGGAAGAACACAAAGTTCCACTTGAATATAAAAAAAAGTCTTGTTACATGACCCAGAAAATCCTATCGCGGTCTCAGATCGCAGACTTGATTGCCCTGGGCAAAGTGATCGTCATATACAAGCAGAACGTGCTCAACTTGACCAACTGGCTCAAGTTCCATCCGGGCGGCGACAAGGCCGTGTTTCACATGGTTGGGCGCGACGCCACAGACGAAATGCTCGCCTACCACAGCGAGGAGTCCATCGCCGTCTTTTCCCGCTGGAAAATCGGCACTATAAACTACGAATGGCACAACATGCTCCCGCCAATCCAGGGCGCCGTCTACACGCGGCATAACATGGCCAGACTGGCGCTGGGGTCCAGCAACTTGGAGGAGGTCTTGGACAAAGACTCCCTGGGCCAGCTGAACAGCGAGGAGCTGTCGATGACCTCGGTGGAGGAAGAAGCACCGATAAATGCTAACTACCACAAGTCTGGGTACCCAGAGGGCAAAGTGGAGCCTGTCGTTCCACAGAGCGTCGAGGTGGTCTCGGCAGAGAATAGAGAAGAGTTGTTCCCCGTCAATAAGCTGGCGGTGGTGGACCCAAAGGAGCTAATGAGGGAGTACGACAACCAGCTCACGCGGAGGGACCTATACGACTTGCCCAGCCTCGACTACGCTACGCAAAACGACATCAGGGACAAGTACAACCAGCTCCACGCGCGGATCATCAAAAGGGGCTTGTACAAGTGCCACTACGGCGACTACGCGCGTGAGTTGGTGAAGATCCTGGCGCTTTTCCTCTACTCCTTCTCGTTCCTCAAGTTGGGCTACTACACGCTCAGTGCGGTCACCATGGCCATGGCGTGGCAGCAGATGACGTTCATAGCGCACGACGCCGGCCACGTGTCGATAACGCACAACTACCAGATCGACAACGTGTTCGGAATGCTCATCGCAGACTGGTTTGGCGGGCTCAGCTTGGGCTGGTGGAAACGCAACCACAACGTGCACCATTTAATTACAAACGACCCGGTGCACGACCCGGATATCCAGCACTTGCCCTTTTTTGCAGTGAGCACAAGATTGTTCGGGGATGTCTACTCGACGTACTACGAGAAGGTGTTGTGGTTCGACGGGCTCGCAAAGAAGTTGGTGCCGGTCCAGGAGTTCATGTACTACCCAATCTTGTGTTTCGGCAGGTTCAACTTGTACAGGTTGTCGTGGACACACATAATCATGGGCCAGGGGCCAAGACACGGGCCGGCGGCGTGGTTCCGGTACTTTGAGTTTGTTGGGCTCTCCTTCTTCTTTTTCTGGTTCTTCTACTTGGTCGTCGGCTCGATTCCCGGAACCTGGGCCAAAATCTCGTACGTGTTGGTGAGCCACGTCTGTACCATGATTGTTCACGTGCAAATCACCTTATCTCACTTCGCCATGCTGACCTCGGATCTCGGCGTTTCCGAGTCTTTCCCCTCGAGACAAATGCGCACCACCATGGACGTCGACTGTCCGCCATGGCTAGACTTCTTACATGGTGGCCTCCAGTTCCAGGCCATCCACCACTTGTTCCCCAGATTGCCTCGCCACAACTTGAGACGTGCACAGAACGATGTGATTGCTTTCTGTGAGGAGGTTGGATTGCCGTATTCCATTTATGGGTTTGGCAAGGGCAACGAGATTGTCATTGGGAAGTTGGCGGAGATTGGGAAACAGTGTCTGATCATGTTGGACTGCACACGCAAGATGAAGGAAGACAACCTCCCAATAATTGATTAAAGGGAGACGGTACAGTAATGAAGTTGGTCAGATGTTCATTCCAGGCAGGTGCAAAATAGAGAGGAAGATCTGAAATGTGGAGGGACCTGCTGTGGATCCCGGTCATCCCATGTGCATTCTGTCATGTTTGCTATGTCTTTAGGTGCTTTCTATGCTGTGCTTGATGATTGTGTCGTGAATGAAGTGCTGATGCTTCTGTCTTGTGCTGAGCTTCGTGTGTCGTTATATGCTGGCGTCCTTGTCTATGAGATTCTTGTCGCTGAGGTACTGCAAAAAGTCAAGAATCACATTGTTTTCGTGCTCGTACAAGTCTCTCTGCACGAGATTCTTATAGAGCGACCCTGTGGGCATCTCCTTCTTGTACCGTTGGGGAATGGCAATTTGAAGCCCATTGATCGTGGTGGTTGGACCACTCCCGGCGGCCTCGTGTAAGTTCCGACATTTGTTGCCGAATTTGCACTTACCAGAACGAGCAAAAAACTTGCACACTTGAGCTTTTTGGGGCTTCGGTGCGGCGGGCTGTTTCTGTTCCTGCTGTTTCTTCTTGAGCTCGATGTTCTTTCTGGTTGGCCAGTTCTTGCGTCGCTCCTCAATCCATTTCGCAATGTCTTCTTCTGTTTGTAGAGTTATGTTTGTTCCCTCGATGAAAATTGGCTCGCCTTGAATATTGGGGCCCTCCTCACTCGTCTTTTCAGTGACATCTGTGGATCTGGACTCACCAGCATGAACATTTTCACATTGTGGTTTTGGCAGGATGGAGTTCGGGAGATGCGTCGGCAAATCCGCTAGGATGCTGCTCTTATCTGCAGTACCACCAGATTTAAACCGTTTCGAGTTGGGCAAGGCGAAGTCCATCCGGGGAAGACTTGGTTTCGATGATCACAGCTGGAGAGGCGATGATATCTAAATCCGGCCAAATGTGATTGTGTGTCCTGTACATAAGACGCGCGCCCAAGTTCCGAGGTCTCATGCCTCTAGACATTCTGCCCCGTCACCGTTATTTCCGAGGGCCTTCATAGCCACTTCCACTCGGCTTTTATTTCTGCCTCCTATTCTTTTCTTATCAAATGGTACGAACAAACAGAACTTTAGCAACTTCTTTCTCCTCAGCTATACTAACGCCAGTCCTACTACCAGCAGGGTCCCCCACCGCAACAGGGAGGCTACTACGGCCCTCCACAAGGCCCTCCGCCCCAAGGCTACTACCAGCAACAGCAACCCATGTATGTCCAGCAGGGACCGCCACCCAGAGGCGGCGACGACTGCTGTGGCTCGTGCTGCGGCTGCTGTGCTGCCATTTTGTGCTGCTGCTGCGCCGAAGAGTGCTTGGGCATGTGTCTTTAAAAGTAATGTATGTTGTTCCAGTACGGTGTAGTCATAGGAAGACGGGGAAGGAAAAGAGAGGTAAGCGAGAATAGGAGCGGAAAGAGAAAACGAAAAATTGGAAATGAACATTTTCTTTCTCTTTTACTTTGTGTTTTTTTCTTGGCTTGTGGCATGACCGCTATTTCGGGGTGGTATTGTTGTTGTCGGAGCTATTGTTTGACACATGTCAAGGCGCAGGGCTCGCGATCGCCGTTCGCGATGGCTTACACAGATTAGATCACTGAGGCAGCACCGAAGGGGAAATAATAGAAGAAAAGCACTTGAGTGATTTGAGGAAATAAGTGGAACAGACGTTTTTTCTTCCTTTCTTTCCTTTCTTTCTTTCCTTCCTTTCTTTTTTTATCTACGTTCCCTTAAATCTCAGGCGTGAATTGACATAACTGGCTCGAGGCTGAGCGGACTTGAGCTCCCCAGGTGTTCCAGCACCGCTTAGTGGGCAGTGAAACCTCCAGACGCGTAGATGGTCTGGCCGGTGATCCAGGTGCCCTCGGTCACCAAGAATCTCACAATAGGAACAATGTCCTCGATCTTGGTCAAGCGCTGCTGCAAGCCCACGGTCTTGTAGTACTTGATGTCGTCGTCGGTCTCCTGGCCGTACAAGAAGGGGGTGTCCATTGGGCCTGGCGCCACGGAGTTCACCGAAATGCCCTTGGCCGACAACTCCTTGGACGCAGCCTTGGTGTAGTACTCCACTGGGGCCTTGGTGCCCTGGTACACACCGTAGAAGGGCGTGTATGCAGCGAGCAACGAGGTCACCAACGACACAATCTTACCGTTCTGGTTCAACGCTTTGCCGGCTTCTCTGATGAAGAAGAACGCAACCTTGTTGTTGTTCACATCCATCTTCTCAAACTCCGCGTCGGAGATGTCCACAATCGGCTTCTTCAACACCTGGCCGACGTTGTTGATGGCAATGTCGATTCCAGCTGGGAACACGGTCTTGGCGGCGGCAAACAACTTCTCCACATCCTCGCCAGTCTGCAAAGAGGCCTGGTAGAGCTCAACCTTGGATCCAGCGGCCTCCAAGTCCTTCACGAGCGCAGCCAACTCGGCCTTGTCCTGATCGGAATGGTAGTGCAAGAACAAGTTGGCGCCAAACTTGGCCAACTCTTTGGCGGTGGCAGCACCCAAGTTCTTGGTGCCTCCGGTGATGAGAGCGGTCTTGCCCTTTATTTCGGCTTCCTTAGAGTAGAGAGACATTTTTGTGTTTGGATTTGTGGTTGTGGGTAATAAATTGCACTCGATCTGAGCAATTGAGTTGAGGGGGGGAGCGGTGGTATTTATACCTGAGGAATTGGTATTCTCTCCACAATTGGCCTGCAGCGCAATGCTTCTATTCGGGCTCGGCAAAGCTTCTTAATGGGGTAGTGCGCACGTTGCCAAGAGGATACACCGGAGGAATTGGCCGAGCTATTTCCCCATTAGCACATGTGGCCGAGAATTTCCACCGCACCCTTGCACACTTCTCAAAAAGTGGCTGCAATTCCACTCAACGGAGACAATGGACACCCTATTGCCCTGGACGCATTTGGGATTCTAGAAACATCCACAAGTGGCAAAGCGGAATTGATGGAAAAAACAGAAGCAATAGAAAAAAAGGAACAGATGGAAAAAACGGAAGCGATAAGAGAAATTCGGAGAGTGAATAATCAGCTGTGAAGTACTTGATATACCCTCCCTACGTGACCTGCACTGACACTGCATTGGCTCTATTACTTCTTCTTGGACGAGGTCGAGTTCTTTGGCAACTCCTTCACGTAAGGCAAAAACTCGGGAGCGCCCGGAATGTACTTTCTCAATACTTCCGGCACAACAATCCCGTCCTCCTTCTGGTAGTTCTCCAAGATGCAGCACAATGCCCTCTCGGTGGCGGACAACGTGGAGTTCAAGCAGTGCACATACTTCTTCTCGCTCTGGTTCTGCTGCTTGATTCCGCATCTGATCTCCAAGTTTCTCGACTGGTAGTCGGTACAGTTGGAACACGACACCAACTCCTTGTACTCCTTCTGGAAGGGGAACCACGCCTCCAAGTCGTACTTCTTGGCGGCAGCGTTGTTCAACTCGCCACTTACAATGCCCACCACCCTGTATGGCAAGCCGAGCGACTTGTAGAACTCCTCGGAGTTGTTGATCATGCGGTCAAACTCCTCCCAGGACTTCTCGGGCTCCGTCAACACAAACTGCTCGATCTTCTCGAACGCGTGCACTCTGAAAATGCCCCAGGCGTCCTTGCCGTGCGAGCCGGCCTCTCTTCTGAAACAAGAGGAGTAGCCCGCGTATCTGATTGGCAACTGCTCGGCTGGACTCTCAAACCACTCGCCCGCGTGGTAGGCGGAGATGGGTTGCTCGGAGGTGGCAATCAAGTACTTCTCGTCGTCGCCGTCGAGCACCTTGTACAACTCCTCGTCGAACTGCGACAACTGCGCGGTCTTGGCCATGACGTCCTTGTTCATCATCACTGGCGCCTGCAAGGGCAAGTACTCCTTCTCGTACAAGAACGCCAAGCCGTAGTTGATCAACGCCTGGTTCAAGAACACGCCCCACTTGCGCAAGAAGTAGCCACGGTGGCCAACAATCCTCACGCCTCTCTCCGGGTCGTAGCCGTCCAATCTCAACAAGATCTCGTGGTGGGACAACTTGGCCTCGGCGCCGGTGGCGGCGGCAACCTGGGCCACCTCGTAGCCCTCGGGCTTCCATGTTCTCACAAGCTCGTTGTTCTCCTCGTCCAAGGAGTCCACAACAGAGTCGTGCACGAGATTGCCGACCTGGTTGACCTTGTATCTCAAGTCAGCATCGGCCTTCTGTTCAGTCTCGGTGAGCGCCTTCTTGTCGGCGGTGAGCTTGTCCTTTTGCGCCAACAACTCCGAGGCGTCCTCCTTGGCCTTGAACTTCTGGCCGATTTGTTTTTGTAGCGCGTTCAAGTTCTTGTTGAGCGCATCCAAGTCAAACCTGATCACCGTCCATTTCTTGTAGTCGGCGATGATCTCGTCAACCAACTCGACGGGGGCGCCTCTTTTCTTCTGCGAGGCCTTGATTTTCTCAGGCTCACCGCCTTTTTCAACGAGAAATGCGTTAATGTCCAACATGGTCTGGGTTCAGGTTCGGGGTAAGTGTTAGGTGGTTTTTTTTCTCAAGGTAGCGGGCGTGTGTGCAGGTGGGAACGGAGGAAGAGAAGGATGTGATGGAGGTAGTTAGTGGAAATGGGAAAAAAAGGGTGCGGAAAGAGAAGAAAATGTTTCTTGAATTTGAGGTGGAGGCTGCTTCTTTTATATTGTTTTTTTTCTTTTTTGTTAGTGTGTCATTCTGTTGTTGGGGACTGGGTGACTGATTCAGGTGAGACTGCCCAAAGGACAGTCAATGTGAGAGAAAACAAAGAGAAAGGAAGGAAAATGATAAATGAAAAACGAAAAAAAAATCAGCAGGACATAAATTCGTATTCGAATCGTTCAATTAAATCTCACTTTCGCGGGATTCATTTCCTTTTATACTTTTTCGTATCTTTGACTGACCATTGTCTCGTTATCTTCTCCGTATGTACAGGTGAAATTCAGTCTCAGCAACTAAAAAAGATTGTCACCATCGGAACAAAATAGATTCGAAGGAGATTTCTTAGTTTCAATTTTTGTAAGTGAGCGAGCGAGACTCGTGAATAATTCACTTTTTCAATTCTTTTTTTGAAATTGATGACTTCCAAATGTTTCTGTGGTTGACCTGCTTCTGTATCGTCGAACTGTATTTTGCAGTCTGAGAATCAGAACAGAGAAGAAACCCCATACTCCTCACCGAAAACTATAAATACGGCTGTTTCGCAATTCAAAATCACAAGCAGCAAAAATCAAACTGGCCCCTTCTGTGGGTTTACCCCTGCCCCTCGTCCGTCTGCCTCGTCCCGCGTCCCCGTCCCCGGTCGCTCTGTCTCTCTTCCCCATACTACTGCATGCCGCGCACTCAGGCAAAAGTATGCAACTGCTTCTTTTCGAAAGGGCCACCACAACCTTATCCCCACACGAGTTTGCAGCAACGTACACCGAGCTGCTCTACTCGTCACTACGGCAATTCCAACTATTTCCAAAAAACTGCCATCAAAATGCCGCGGTCAACTCGCTCAGCTTGGATAAGTTGGAGTACAAGTACTTGCTCAGTGGGTGTGCAGACTCGCTGATAAAGTTGTGGGGCGTTGATGAGGAAGTTGACATAGCCGCCGAAGGTGCCTATGAAACGAAAACCAAAGAGAGAACAGAAGAGAGAACTGGAGAAAGTCAGGAACTTCCAGCCAAATCCTCTGGAAACTCATCTGAGTCTCTGAGGGCAGCCTCTTACGTTGGGTTCCGGCTTCAAACTGCAAATCCCACGCCTAAACTTCTCGCCACCATTCCAAAACGCTCAGAACACCAGTTTGGAGTCTCGGCGGTGCACTGGTGGCCACACGACACGGGATTGTTCGTCAGCGCTTCTTTTGACCACACTGTGAAAGTGTGGGACACCAACGAGTTGAGCGTGGCACACACCTTCGACATGGGGTCACGTGTGTACTCTGTGTCGATCTCCTCAAGCAGCAGCAACCAATTTCTGGCGCAGGCGCTCGTTGCCGTTGGGAGTGACCAGCCTTTTATCAGACTACTAGATCTCCGGACTGCATCCAGTGCCCACACCTTGCAAGGACACAAGGGCAAAACTTTGGCGGTAACGTGGCATCCGCATTTCCCCAACATTTTGGCGCTGGGCGGCTACGACGGCGAAGCGAAAATATGGGATATCCGCCGATCGAAACTGTGTGTGGCGAGGTTGGACATGACCAAGACCAATGTGCGCGAGGCCAAAATCGACGCGCTCAATTTGGGTGCAAATTCTGTCAAGGCGCACTCAGGGCCTGTCAACGCACTAAAATGGGACGAAACGGGCCGCACTTTATACACGCTGGGCAACGACGACCGAATCCGAGTGTGGGACTTGACCGCCTCCGTGGCACCGCCAATCAACAAGCTCATCAATTTTGGCCCGCTCACCAGAAACAAATACTTGCAGAACCTCCCTATTTTGCTCAGTCCGCAGGCCGAGACGGAGACGCAGCATCTTTTGTTCCCGCTGGACAACGGGGACATTTTGGTGTTTCGGGCAATTGACGGGAAGTTGGTGACGAGGTTGGGGCGCAGCGGGTCGGAAATGGCCAGAACGGCGCTGCTTGTGTGTGGGGGTCCGTGGTCAGCCACGTATCACTGTGGGACAATGGACGGGGAGATTTTGACGTGGAGGGGGCAGAAGTACGAGGAGGAGTCTGAGAGTGAGAGGGAGACTGAGGACGTTGAGAAGATTGAGGAGAAAATCTCAAGGGAGATGTTGTACAACGATCCGTACTTTAGGAGAAGGGGAGAGGAAGAAGAAAGCTGACTGTGAGAGATGAGGATACATATATAAACAGGGTGGTGTAAATGCCATGCACGACAATAATGATGAGCCAATAAATGGAATGAAGAGAAAAGGTACGAAAACCCACTTCGAAGAATATTTCTCTCTTTCTTTTCATTTTTATTTTTAGAGATTTTTTGGTGGACTTCCCTCGGGATGACTTTGGTCTCATTTCGCACTATATTGTGTGGAGTCTTCATTGTTGCAAAATACATAACCACACCAAAAGTTCAGATTAAAAAAGAAAACAAAATTTAACGTTGTGAGAAAGTTACGCTGGCCACGTCTTACTTCCACGTTTCTCCAAAATCCAAAAAGAATTTGTCTTCCGCTCTTCTGGTGCTGCTCCACCTCCTACTCATCGTCTCGGAGGTTCGGGTGTGGTCCTCGCATCAACATCGCGTTCAAAATTCAACCACCTCCATAATTATCAACCCACCCATGAAATTGAAATTGCAGGTCGTGCTTGTGCCGATCCAGCTGGCAGAGCTTCCTATTTCGGAAGTCTCTTCATACAAGAAATTCCTACATCTTGCCGACCCTCAATGCTCCATCCAGCAGGTTTGCGATGATCTAGTGAAAAGGTACTACAAACTATACCCGGACGCCGAGCAGTTACAGATCGAGGGCGTGCAGGACAAGGACCGGTGTGACTTGGACCCGGATTTTGTCGCTGAGGATATTTTCCTGTCGGGAGATTTGGTGAGAGTGGTGGTGAACAATGTGCTACCGACTTATTCTAGAGAGGCGCTGACCATACTCCCTGATAACTTCACCGAGACGCTGCTAAGAAAAAGACACGGCGATGCGACTTTGGAGAGTGAGGACTCGAGATATTCGAAAAGGTCTAGAACGATCTGGGGCATGAGAGACAGCGTGAGTCCGCCCCCAGACAGACTAAGTCAGAAGAGCCAAAGCACGCAGTTGAAAGAGCAGAGCCAGCAGAGTCTCATTCAGAGCCACCAAAGCCAAATTCAGAGTCAGAGTCAGGCTCCGGTGACGCTCCCCAAAATCAGAACAAACACCACTCAGCGCACCCCCAGCGGGCTCAATCCGCAGCTGCCGGTGCTGTTGCCCCCACCGGTTCTGGAAAGCACTGGCCCGCTCATTCCACACAAAAAACCCTCGCCGAAAGTTGCAGACAAGGGCAAGAGAATCACCCTGGGCATGCTCCACGCGCCCGGGGAGATTGCAAAGAAGAATTCTTTCAGTGAAGACGAGTCTGACATGAGCAGAACCACCTTTGGAGCGAAAATCGCCAACTCGTCGGAACCGGAGGAAATCGAGGACGGCACCGACAGTGACGACCTGGTGCTGAACAGACTGCTCAAGCACGTGCAGAAACGAGCCGACCAGTCTTTGCAGATGGCTCCACCACCAATAATGGCGGGCCTCACTCCACACCGGGGTCCCTCGAAGGGCCCGTCAAAATTACCCGCCGAGCCCCTGGCGAGCGTGCCTTCAAAGACGCCCCTGAAACAGCCGCCGGCGTCTGCTTTTGCCACCCTGACGCCCCACATGAATGGAATTCACCCAGTCTTGGCGTCCGCCGCTGCTCTGTCTCCAGTGTCAGTGTCAGTCACTGAGACAGGTAATGGGAACGAGAACGCTGTTGAGAAGGCGCAAATACCGTCGAAGGTCTTGTACGCGCCAAAAAAGCAGGCGGCGTCTCCGCAGAAGTCGCCCAATGGCGTTCTACAGAAAAGCCAGCAGCCAAACTTGAATCCGCCAGCCGAGGCCTACCAGCCCGCGCCAAAGTCGGTCTACTCGCAGGAAAAAAGACGTGTGAGTGGAGATGGCGACGTGAGTGAAATAGGTGGGAACGGCTCTGCAAATGGCGAAAACCTCACTGGAAATGTCTCAGCAAATGTCTTTTCGAAAGAGAGTCTTCCAGGAGTTGCCAAAGGAAGTGTCGGAGGTGCAAAAGATGGTGATTCTTCCAACAAAAACCGTTTGCCTGCAACCAGTCCAGCTTCGCAACCTCCATCTATCTCCGTTCCACAGCCTCGATCAGAATCATCAGCCACGGTGAGAACACCTTACACACCTACTTTGGGGCCCATCTCTGCAGCCGCTTACAACCTACAACCACCAGTCGTACACTCAATCACTGAATCAGCACGGGATGGAGATTCTACACAGGCACCAAACCCATTTTCTCAGGCACCTCCGCTCACAATTCCCCAATCCAGTCCTTCACAGTTGGATCCCGTACAATCAAGTCTGAAGCAGATTCACCGCTTACTGCCGCAGCTGAACATTCAGGAGGAGGACATTCTGTCGCCGTCGAGGAAGGCGCATCCGGTGAGTATCCTGCTTTCTCAGAACCGGGACACATCGGCCTCTGCCACCCCACAGCCAGATCTGATCATCGTCGAGTCTTCTAATGATTCAGCCTCGGTTGGTGCTCAACAAGGCGATCAGACGCAGGAAAACAATCAAGGTACTCCGAACTTGAGCAAACAGGAGATTATGGGCATGTTCAAGAATGGATTGAGGATTCCAAACAAGATCAGCAAGAAACTCGCAGTTTCGGCGCCGGACCCAGCCAGGTTCTTGGAGGCAGAGGAAGACTTGAAGAGGAGAATCAGGGCACAGAGAAATATCGAGCAAAACGCACAGGAACTCGACAACAGAAGAAGAGCTGCGACTTCTGTTTCGCTCAACACAAACCGCGAGAGAAGTTTGCGGTCCAGGACGAACTTGGGCGGGATTCCAAGTTTCGAGTTGAACATCCCACCTGTGGACGAGCTAAAGGAGAAGGAGAAGGAGCAAAGAGCGAGCAAATTGCCTCCTCCTTTCAATGACTTCACCAGCAAGTCCAAACTCTCATCTGTTCTCGTGAAGATGAAGAAGCTTGAAGCCAGAATCGACAAGCAGAACAAGGAGGAGGCGCCACCAGAGGAAAAGATCAAGTCTGAGCCCACGACTCCCGAACCAGCCGCACAAAGGTCTAAAAAATTGCCTGTTGTTACTAGCAGACCTAATCTCCACGGAAGATTATCCAACGCTGCGGGCCAGTTTGCGTCGCCAAGAAGCAATTCTGAAGTTGTGGAGAGCGATCCAAGGGAGTCTTCCGATCCAAGCGAGTCTTCCGATCCAGCTATCTTACAGGAAGAGCCAGACACACCTCTTGGTGCAATCGACGACAGTGCCTCTTCTGACGATGACTTCCAAGATTCTCAGCACACTCCAGGTCAGGAAGAGGCAGAAAATGAGTCTGAAGACTCCGATACTTCCGAAGGCAGTGATTACGAGACCACCGTGAAACAGTCACATAAGAAGAAGACACCTCCTATAGTGTATACCAGGAGCAGCAGATCCACACTTTCTGAGACTTTTGGCAGAAAGCACGGCCGCGCGGCCTACAACAAGAGATTGGCCAAACAATTCAAGGAGGCCGACATCATTCTGTTGAGTTCCTCCGAGTCGGAAGAGAGCGAATCCGAAGAGGGGCTGGTCAACGGGCCCCAAGATGATGACATAGAAAAAGAAAAGAGCGGGCCAGAGAAAGGGAGGGCCGGAAATGGACAGGAATTATCTGAGAAGTCCAATAATCAGAAATCCGGCGAGACTCCAAAGAGACCATCGGAGGCTGCGAGCCCTCCAGCCAAAAGACAGAAGGAGAGTGTTCCTGATGTGGCTAAAGCTCTGGTCTCAAAATCTGCGGAAACTTCTGACGAAAATGCCAAAATCACATACACACCCGATGCTGCTGGTGCTCCGGCTCTTACGCCCACCAAACCGACTGCTGCACATATTGTCTCATCCAAGGAGGTTAGAGCCACTTCAACGACATCAAAAGGGCAGGCTCAAGCGGAAGACAGTCAGTCAGCTTCGAAGGCGATCGGTTCTCCACTCTTGGGCATACTTGTTCCGAAGGCACCTAAGAAGACCAACCTGCCTCAGTCGTCTGCAGCAGTTGTCAGCAGTGAAACCCCGAAGCCACTGTCACAGGATCCTAAGATTCTGAAAGAGACATCCAAGGAGGCCCCGAAAGCAACGCTTCAGACAGCTAAGGAAGACTCTACACAAGCAAGAGGTGTTGCAAACTCGACTGGTAAGTCACACAAGAAGGAGACAGATGCAATGGGTCATGGTGGTGTGTCTGACTTAGAACCACTGAAAGTAAGAGAGGAGCCAACAAAGGTCGAATTCAAGGAGACCAAGGAGACCAAGGAGAAGCAAGAGGTCAATCCGAATCCAGAAATTGCGAAACAGAAGAATCCTGAAAATGTCAACTCGGCCGCCAAAACATTCATGGAAAAGTTTGCAAATTTGACTTCGCAGAAACCAGTCAGCACCTCTAGCAAGTCAGATCCTGAGCCAAAGACGAACGAGGCAGAGAAGAAACCAGTGTCAGTCAAGAAATCCGAGCTCGTCGAAAAACTTGAGCAAGTCAAGAAACTTGACAAGAAGCTTGAGGATGTCAAGAAACCTGAGGATGTCAAAAAACTTGAGAGTATCAAAAAATCTGAGGATGTCAAGAAGGATTTCAAAAACACTGAGCCAGTCATGAAACCTGAGTCAGTCAAGAAACTCGAGCAAATCAAGAAGTCTGAGCCGGTTAAGAAATCTGAGCCAATGAAATTAAACAAACCAATTGGAAATTCTCAACCCACAAAGAAGATTGAGAGTGCCAAAACGGAGCTCGTTTCTATCTCCTCAGACAGTGATTCATCATCGTCTTCTGACTCCTCATCCGACTCCGACTCCTCGTCTGACTCCGACTCCTCGTCTGACTCCGACTCCTCGTCTGACTCTGAATCCTCGTCTAACTCCGAGAACGACAAGAAGTCAGCCAAGGCTGAACCAAAGAGAGCCGTCAGTTTGGCATCCAGCCGTTTGCTTCCCAAAAGACTTAATTCTCTCACGAGCAGACCACTCTCGAAGCCAATACCCAGTCCGCCTGTTGAGCAGCCCAGGCGCCACGACGAGGGTGTGCGGACAATATCCATTCTGACACCATTCTCGAAATCCTCAGACGAAGAGGAAGACAAAAAGAAGAAACCTCAGCATATCTCGAGGCCATCGTTGAATTCCTTGACCGATCTTGCAAGAAGAGGCGTACCGGAAGTGAAGGAGACCACGAGAAAGTCTGTGGTGGGTGCAATTGCCAAGCCTGTGATCAAAAGTATCGTCCTGGCAAGCAGCGACCCTGATTCGAGCAGCGACTCTGACTCCAGTTCCAGCTCTGACTCTGATCTGGACAGCGACGATTCTGACTCTGAGAAGGACTCGAAGTTTGTGAGCGTGAAGAAATTGGCAGGCAACGGGAAGGAAAAGAAGAAGAAAAAGAAGAAGGGAGGATTCTCGAGTCTCATGAAGGATGTGAAGCGCCGTTGATTTCCCCAGATGGGCTTCTGCTCTATATATGCACCCATTCATCCCTAAATAAAGCTCCCCAGTTATATGGACCGGCCAATAACATCCACGCTCCATGCCCGATAGTTGTAATGGCAGTCGGACACCTTCTTTCTGCGGTGCACCACACGGTACGAGTCCGAGATCAGGTTCAAAATCCGCTCGAACAACTGGTTGATCCACTCCTTGGCCACTTCTGGCTGCTCAAGATACAACGCCCCAACATACTGCTCGAAGTAGTCCGCGACGAACTCCTCCTCGTACTTCATCACCGAGTGATCAGAGGAAACCTGCCCGCCGAGAGTGTACGGGATGTACAGGTCAGCTAGCAAGTCCGACACAATTTGGTCTTGCAACGCCGTGTGCAAGTTGTAGGCCACTGCAAGCCGCAGCAAGAGCGTGTTGGTGGCCAAGATGGTCTTGAGCAAGGTGTACGTTTTTTTCCCAAAAGTCGCATCTGCGCAGTAGGGCTCCAGCAGCCGGAACTTGTACAAGAACTGCGAGGACTCTGTGGCCAAGAAGAAGTCGCCCAAGCCGTCGAGGAAGGACAAGTCGTACCTGATCACATTGAGCGCGGACCGGTCGATGCTGATGTTGTGGCTTTTCACCGTCTGGCAGAAGCTGTGGTTATCCAGAAATACCGCCCTGTACACTTCCTTGTGCATCAATGCCTTGGCCAATAGGTGCTTGGACGTGATCTTGGGGAGCTCGGGCAATTTGATCACGCACTGTGCGCCGCCCTCTTTCTGGGACACTCTCTCGGCTTCTCGCTGGATCTCCCTCTCGCCCACACGGATGTACCGCGGGTGCAGCTTGGGGTCGTACAACGCGCGGTAGTCGATCCTGACCGACTTGTAGTACTTTGCTGCCACTTTCAAGATCAGCTTCTCCGTTACACCAATGGGCGCATCGAGCAGCAACCGCCCACCGCCCAGCAGAAGGTAGAAGTCCACGCACTTGTCGGTGAGCGACTCCACGTGCAGCTCGGGCTGCGTGAGCATCATGTACCCGACGGAAACATAGAACCACTTGAGGTCCAGCATGTTGGGGCCCAAGTTGGAGGCCACGTGCTGCAGCAACTCGGAGCTGGAGGCCCACTCGCGCTTGACAAACAGCGACATGTCGAAAACGACATTCTTGATCACGCCGCCGCCTCCCTGCGATAGGAGCGCCAGGAACTTCTTGTAGGCGTGCAACTTGATCTTATCTAGACCCAACATGAACAAGTGGTGTCTGAGCCACGCCGACAGGAGCATTTCTGCAGGAATGGCCGATGACGACAGCATGTTGAGAGAGTTTGTGTGTTTGAATCTTACCGGAAAAAAGTGGGGCAGACGCAGGTGTTTAAGTATCATTTGGGGTTTGTGGTACGAAGGTGTTTTGATCTCGATAAGATAAGCGCGAATTGCGGGGTGTGCACGAGGTCAATAGAGAAGCTAATTAGTGAGACACAGGAGGGAGTCAACATATTATTTGTATGTGAATTTGTGAATTTATAGACTTATTCGTGGTTGATTGTAAACACTGTTTGATTTTGGCTGCTCTTTTTCAGTTTCGTTGAAACAAATATCTCCAATCTCGAATGTCCTGGAGTGGCTGCAAATGACCTGGTGAGTCATAGGATCAGTCACACAACTCAGTGTCCTGACTGACTCTCAACTATTGGTCATAATGAGCAATCTCCCTCTTTCTTCTTCCATGCCTTTTCGTTTCCCTCCCAAATATCCTCTCTCTTTCTGTCTCTTTCTGTTCCTTCCTCCTTATAATTTCAGTTCCTGGAGCAACAACTCAAACACCTTAAGACCAACTCCATACGAAAACTCGTAGCCCGAGCCTCCTGCGCCATACGCATTGATCACTTTCACTCCATTGTGGTGCTCCACCTCGAAGTTCATCCCGCCTTCTCTGGCCGGTCTGAACCCCACATTGACCTTCGCCACATCAAAGTACTTTCGGCCGTTCTCATCGGTCTTCATCAACTCGGGGAACTTTTCTGCTCCTCTCGCCAATAACGCTTTGGTATCTTCTTCTCTGGGTGCAGAATCGGTGGCCCTTACTTGTTTTGTGCCTCCAAGTATAATGCCACCGTCGAGCGGGCGAGGAATGCAGAATGTCCACTCGTTGTTCTTCAGCTGGTGAGTGATGGTGAAATCTTGCAACTTGCAGTTTGTTGGGGCCCGTACAAGCAACGTCTGGCCCCGAATGGGGAACAGTTTTGGGTCGTAGCCTCCATCCCACTGGAGCCCCATTCCTGAACAGTTCACAATGACAAATCTGTTCAGTTTGGCGTATCTCAGCACATCAGACAATTTGTCGAGCTTAGCAGTGACAAAATCGACTCCGTAGTGGAATTTGAGCCTCCTATATAGGAACTGGAGGTAGTGTGGGGAGTTCATGACGTAAGTATCGTACGTCGTCCCCATTTCGGCGTCCTTTGGCAATTCTTTTGGTTGCAAAACTCTGAAGTTGTCAATTTCCTCTTTGTACCCCTCGCCCAAGTTCTTGTAGTGCTTGTCTGGTGCACCGAAATACTCTATTCCAGTGACAAACTTGATCGACAGCTCAGGGTTGGTCTGTGCCAAATTTTTGAATCTCTGCAATGTTTTTCTCGAAAGCGGATAATCCTTGAGTTCTCCGGCGTTTTTCAGCGGGAACGGACGGAAATGCGCTCCGGCCCATGGCGAAGTGTATTGGGACAGATAAGGTACGGATTCCGGGTCGTGTTCGGCGACTATGGTGATTTTGTGTGGGCGAGAAAAGTTCTCTGAGATTGCAAAAGCGGCTGAGAGTCCTAAGACACCGGCACCGACAATGACAATTTCAACCATGGTGGGAAAAGTTGGGGTGGTAATTTTTCAGAATCATCCCAGTCATAGTTCTGCGCAGGGCTGGCAACCAGATGGAAGAGATATGAAGCAGAAGGAAGTACCAAACAAGATGGAAAATAAGGGAGACGTTTGAAGAAGCAATCGATTATGAGCAAGCCCGGGAATTCTCTAGTGTTGTGTATTTTTTTTTTCTTTTTCTGTTCCTGATCTTCTTTTTATTATCCGGTTGCCTCATTGTGGACGGAAACCAACTTCCGCGCTCGCTGAAAAATGCCCTACGAGAACAGAGACGGAGTGCAAGCCCAACGGACGAATTTGTTGAGAAAAGAAGAATTTATAGCCTTGGAATGTAAACAGCGGTCGGATCCCCACTATTTTTTCCCTCTTGAGTTTATTTTTCCCGCCGCTCCCACATTTCTCTGACGCAGGCTGCCTTACCTACTTCGCTAAGTACCCAATGCAACCAGAGCCTGCGACCTGCATGCCCGCTCCAGTTGAGCACTATAAGAACTTTCACATCCGCCATCTTTCTGATATTTACAACTACGAGAATTTTTCTCTGACCAAACTTCAATCGCTCTTTTCCCCAATGGCAGATCTTGCATTCAGTAGCCAGAAAGCCGAGAAGACCTCCTACGGCACCCCCAAACCGGGTCCTGCCTATTTTCCCCAGAAAGGGTCCAGGATTTACGCCGACAAGGATCTCTACACGAAAATCGCCAATACACCAAAAACAAAAGTTGAGAGTCATTTGTGCAAGCCCAGATCTGGATACGCAGTCAAAGTCCCCGCCAAATCCATCGTCAGGTTGACCACTCCCGAGGGTCCCCAGGTGTGTGACTTGAACATATGGAACTACCATAACCCACGAGAGCGGTTCTGGGCGGCTAGAACAAGGCAGTTGCACTCTGCACACGTATCCACACACGACAGATTGTGGTCGATCTTACCCTTCTTGCGCCCCCTCGTGACCATCACCGCAGATACTTTAGGCGGACGCCACACGGAATGGGGCGGCAGAATCCACGACACTTTGGGCACGCGCTGCGACCCGTACGTGGATAAGCTTATTTCTGGCGAGGACAACGACTTCCACTGCCACTCGAACCTCGTGCGCGCCGTTTTGCCCTACGGGTTGACGGAGTTCGATGTCCATGATGTCTTGAACGTTTTCCAAGTCACGGGGTTGAACGAGCAGGACCAGTATTTCATGGAGGCGTCCCCGGCATCTAAGTCTGACTACTTTGAGATGTTTGCAGAGCAGGATTTGCTTATTGCCATCAGCGCGTGTCCAGGTGGTGACTTATCCAAGTGGGATTGGGGCGAGAAGGAGGGCGACCAGGAAATGGTGGACAATTGCCGTCCTTTGGGCATCGAGATATACAAGTTGGACGACGAAAGTGTTTTGGAAGGATGGGAGGCGCCGGAGTATGCGCCATACAAGGGCAGACACGGCTTGAAGGATCCAAAACCTGACATCTAAGGGGAAAATAGGATTTAGAGAGAAATTTGTTGAGAGAGGTACGGTTTGAAGCGAAAGTGATGCTCGAATTTGGGGTCATCGAAAGACTTTCAAGCTTTTCTTATGTTGGAGTTGGTGTTTGGGGTATTGAGATGGGGTATAGACAATGATCACGATGTAACAAAGCTGATAGGTATGGACTCGAGAAATGTCTTGATCTCCACGGTTCTACTCTCAGGGAAGTTAGGCCCTTTTTGTTCTCTCTCTTCCTTGTCTCGTCTATTCGTGTCTATTGTAGCAATGTAAACTTCTATGTCGTCCCGTCTATGGACTCTCCGATCCAGTCACTGATGTTGTCGTCTGTGATGAATCCTGCAATGTCGCTGCCTTTATACTTCACTTCATCTCCGCGTTCAAGCACCAACTGTAAGAAACTGAAGTGTTCTTTTATTTCTTCAGGTGCACCCACCAACTCAAAACTTTCCAAGATCGCCTTCTTTCCAACCGAAAAAATCACTTTAAAATCCTGTTCAGGATTCTGAAACGTATGAATGAACTTCAGCGTTGCCCCGAACTTCCACTCCCACTCCATAAGCTCATTTTTCACTTTCTCCACCTCTTCTGGAATCTCAGTCACATCTGTAATCTCGAACACCAAACACTCCCTGCCAGAATACGCCAGCACAAAATCATCCAAGCCCAATAATTCCGTCTGGTCTAAATCGAACTCGGATTCTTCACCTCTGTTCTTCACCTTGTCATTAGTTTCGTTCACACCCACATTGTCATTCTTCGCACAGTCAGCAACTTCACCATGCGTTTCCTTGAACCCGGCTGTGACAGCCTCAATGAACTCCTCGTTGCCTATTCCCAAGTTTGCAACCTTCAGTCTGACCGAGGCAATTGCAGCCTGAGACTGGACATGGCCCACCTTATCAGGCTCTCTATGTAGCAATTGTCTCAACACCTGCAAGTTCAGACTCAAAAGCATGGTTCCGTGGTGGTACGACTTGCCCCTGGAGAGCTTGTAGGCAGACCCAGAAACTTTGAGCGAGTCTTGCATGGTGACAATGTCTCCTCTCTCGGTGACTTTTATGCCATTTGCAACCATGATCAGATTCACAGCACTGGCCACCAAATTTGCAAATGTGTGCCGGTCAAACTTATCCTTGGTCGTCATGAACGAGTAATTGACATTCCCCGTATCGTGAACCACCGTACCACCGCCAGATCTCCTCCTCACCAATGGAATTTTGAGACTGTTGAGAAGAGGCACATTCACCTCGTTCCACGGGTTCTGATTTTTGCCAATAACCACACAGGGCGAGTTCACGTAGAACATTAGCCGGTTGGCGTTGCCGCATTGGGGAAGAGGCATCTTGTTGTAGACGTAGTCCTCGAGTGCCAAGTTCAAATACGGGTTGGAGAATCTGGACACGAACACCACGGGTTTGGCGACCTCACAAGCCGAGGCAAAACTGGTGGCACTAAAATCAACATGAGAATCATTGGCTAGTGGTTTCTCTTTGCCATGTTTGTTCTTGTGTTCTTCGGTTTGGTCCTCCTCTAGTCCTAGTTTCCGTCTGTGTGCTTGAACCTCCGGAGACTCCCTGTAGTTCTTGAATTCTGCCAAATTGAACAAATCTTCGTCGACTTCAGTCAAATCTTCAGAGAAAGGAACCTGGTGGATTCTCCTGAGGCTTGGTCTGCATGCTATTCGTAGACACCTGGAGATCATCAGGTGTTGTAGTTGTGCGCATCTCTGCAGTAACAAATTATTGAGTACATCAATTGATCTTTCACTAGAAGCTGAGTATTTTCCGAAGTCGACAAATTACACTTGATGAACCGCGACTTATCACTAGAGAAACATTTGCTCAGCCGGAGTTACACCTCCGACCTGAAAATATTGGAGTTGCTAGAAGAGCGATACTCAGTCAATGGAAGTCAAAGACCATTTCTACCGCTCACGCCGTTTGAGCAGGAAGTGAAGGAGAAACCACAAGCGGAGACGGAAATAGGTCTAAATCCGGAACTCAAGCCGAAATCCGAAAGAAAATTGTCCGCCAGAAAGGATATGAGAGTATACATCAAGACAACTCTAGCCAACCAGAAGAAAGCCACCAAGAAACTCCAGCAGTTTGCGAGAAAACATCCAAGTGCGCCCAGAAAAGTGAACTCGCTCTTAAAACAGTATAAAATCCCAAAGTACGAACATTACGTGAAACTCAACGAGCTTTGGGGTCTGTACATTGAGAATCTACTATTTGGAGACCAGAAGAACCCCAACTTGAACATGGTGTTGCCCAAATTGTCCACTGCAGACTTCAACGGGAGCAAGTTGACTGTTCTTGAGCTGAGAAACCCGAATTTGGTCGGGCTCACGGGGATTGTCTTGTTTGATGCCCAGCACCTGTTCATATTGGTAGTGCCACAACTAACAGAGGCAGAAACCAATGTTCTGCCGAGTCAGGCAATTGGCGGAATCCGCATTGTTGCTAAGAGGGGTACGATGTTTGCTTTTGATGTGAAAACCGGGGAAGAAACGGTTGGGTTCACGATTTTGGGTTCGAGATTCGAGTTCCGGGCAGTGGACAGATCTGCCAGAAAGTTCAAGAGCCACGACGTGGGAGATATCTACTAAAAAAAAATAGATCGGAGGAAGGAACAGCTCCAATTATTTCGCTCCAATAGAAAATCACCGTCTGCCTCCAAATTAATATACAAACTTCTAGGAATTTTCCCACTCTTTCTCTTGACAGACCCTAACTTATCACTTACAGATCACCTCAACCATGGTTGTTATGTACTATGCAAATTTCCTCCTTCCTCTTTTCATCTCTCTCTTTTGGTTTTCCCTACTCGTGTGTCCACTTGTCCAAGTAGACCACATCCTCTGCGGGCATTTCGTCGTTGATCACCGAGTAATAGTCAAACACACTGAACTGCAGCAGCAGCTTCCACGCCTCCACAAAGTCCTTCTGCAGCTCACTGAGACACTTCTCATCGTTGTACTGCCGCCCGTACCCGGCCTCCAACACAGACTGCCACACCGCCGTGTACACATCCAGAGTATTTTTCACCAACTCGATTTTGTCGTCAAATACCAACACCTCGCACAAAGAGCGGATATCGTTGGCGCCCAAGTCGACGTTGGTGATCTTGTGTGCAGTTATGAAGTCCATGATCAGGTCCAACGTGGCGTACCCCGTGTGTTGTGAAGGAAAGGAGCTCTGCAACACATTGGTATTTGGCTGTGGTTCCTGGAACGCCGTGGGGAACAGCTTCAGCGCTATGAACCGCCACACAACAGTAAGAAGCGAGTCGATGAACTCGGTGTCGAGCTCGCTATCGGTGAACCACGGGCCTCCGGTGACATCGATCAGCGGCTGTAAATTGTAGAGCATGTAGATTTTTCTTGTTGGGTGTTTCACCGACTTGATCAGCTTGACAAACCGCTGCTGTTCCAACAGCTTGAGACACCGGATCACGATGTGCTGGTGCATGTTGGTTTTCGCCTTCAACGTTTTCGTCCAGATGCCTTCTCGGCCCGAAGCTTCGATGTACGAATAGATCATCTGCTCGTCCTCGGACATCAGGGTCAATTTGCGGGTTTCTGCCGCCGAAATCGCCTGGATGCGCAAGTCGTCGCCGACTTTCACCAACTTGATCATTTTCCGGTCGATGAGACATTGCGTAATCTTTAGAACCTTCACCATATCGTCTTCTCCACTGAGTCTTTTGATCTCGTCCTGGGTGAAGATTTTACTGGGCGGCTGCTCGACCATGAGCATGTGTAGCAGTTCCGCCGAGGCCGTGATATCGTTAGCTTCTGCCATAGTTAAGAAATTTTTTGGTGGTATTGGTTTTTGGTATGTGTTTCTGGCGACTAGTAAGCTCTTGGTTTTGTATGGTAGTACTGTTTTTCGCGATGTGCGATGATGTGTACTCCATGTTTGGGGAAGGAAAGGTCAAATTCAAAAAGAAGAAGTTTGCGGCGAAATCGAAGGCGCGCAAAGTCGAAATCGAGGATGAATTGGAAAACGGAAGCGAGGAGTCGCTGTTTGGAGCGAAAAGCTCGGAGTTTGCCAGCGTGAACAGCAAAAAGTCTCGGTGGGCGAAATACTCGTCGCTCCAGCCGAAAGAGACAGAAGAAGAAGCACCAAAAACTCTCGAAGTTGGGAATTCTGGAGATTCTGGATCTCTGAATGAAACTGCATTGGCTGGATCACTGCAAATTGATCTGAATACTCTCGTTTCTCAACTAGTATCAGAGACTGCATTGGAGGACGACCCGATGGTGGTGGACCTGGCTGAACTTCATGTTGCCAATTCAGAATCTTCACAGGCATACATGACTGTTAAAAATAACACATTTTCGATGTCAGAGTCGCATTTCAGGGAGGCGTTGTCTGTGTTGACGCAAGAATACGAGGCAGATGACGTGAACGAGGTGAATCCGCCTGCAAAACCTGCTGCAACAGAAGAAAAAGACGATCTTGATATGTACGACATTGAGACGTATGCAGAAAAACCAAGAGAATTCAACAAGGACGTTTATGCGTACGAGATCATGTCAGACACGAGTGAGGACTACATTCCCAGAATTGAACCTCACAGAGTTACTAGTATAAGTGAGATCATGGGAAAACTCAGGGAAAAAGTCTCGGCATTGGAACAGCTGGTGAAGGATTCAGACCAAGAATTGGAAATCATGAGAGGAAAATTGGAGGCTGCAAAAATTGCCAGGAGTGAAATTATTGCAAGTATGTGAACTCCTTCCCTTACTTGAAGTGAGAAACTGGGGAAATGTAAATTTGAAAGAACAGCAAATACGCCGTTGCAATTTCGGACCAAAGCCAAGCAAAGAATTGGATTACATCACCGTGACAACGACATTCTCTGTCATTACCGGTTTTCAGGCGATTCCAGCCAATCATGTTCCTGGCGTGCGGGACTCAAGATCTCTCACCGCGCTAACTCATCGAGTTTCCTAATCGAGTATGACTCAGACTACACTATATAAGCTCAACTTTTCACCACCAAGCGAAAAAAATTATGTTGAAAAGATTCTTCTCGATGACAGTCCCCAAGGCTTCCACCCCGCGCCACTTGGTCAGCATTTCCAAGCTCAGCACAGACGAGTTCCTCAGCTTGGTGAACAAAGCTGAAAAGTTGAAAAAAACCGTCAAGGAAAACGACATTGCAACCATCAAGGCCAACCACGATAAGCTCTTGGGCAAGTTGGTCGCCCTTTTGTTCTCCAAGAGATCCACCAGAACCCGAATCTCCACGGAGGGCGCCGCGGCCCACTTTGGTGCCCAGCCCATGTTTTTGGGCAAAGACGACATCCAATTGGGTGTCAACGAGTCGATGTACGACACCACAAAGGTGATTTCGTCCATGACGTCGTGTATCTTTGCGCGTGTGAACAGCCACCAGGACATTTTGGACTTGTGCAAGGACTCCAGTGTTCCTATCATCAATTCCTTGTGTAACATGTACCACCCACTACAGGCGATCACGGACATTTTGAGCATCAAGGAGGCGTTTGGCAGAACCGCGGGTTTGAAGTTGGCCTGGATCGGAGACGCCAACAACGTGATCAACGACTTGGCCATTGCCTCGTTGAAGGCAGGAATCTCGGTTTCTGTTCTGATTCCACTGAGTGTTACGTTCGACCAGTCGGTCGTGGCCACTGCCAACGAGATCGTTGCTGAGAGCAAGGGCAAATTGTCGTTCGAGGTGGTGAACGACCCCTCTGAAGCGCTCCAGAACGCCAATGTCATTGTCACCGACACCTGGATTTCCATGGGCGAAGAGGCCGAGAAGGAAACGAAACTCAAGCAGTTTGCGGGGTACCAGATCACGCAGGATATGCTTGCAAAGGGCAAGATCGCCGAGAACTGGAGATTCATGCACTGCTTGCCCAGACACCAGGAGGAGGTTGCCGACGACGTGTTTTACAGCGAAAACTCCATTGTGTTCGAGGAGGCCGAGAACAGATTGTATGCGGCCATGGCGGTGATCGAGGCCTTTGTGATCAACAAGGGCGACTTGTTGAAGTAACGAATGATGTAATAAACGAAAATGGACTTGATCTGAGGGGGGTAAGTAGGTGATTGGTAAGATACGTTGGTGGTTGCAAAAGAAGGACAAGTTTGGTCAGTGAGATGGAGGAAGGTGGTGGTAAAACTTACAAAATCACACTGTCCATTGATTTTGCGACTGTTTGAAAATGAAGGTTTGCGCTTTTGATAGATTTGAAAGTGTTCTTCTGTTCAGGTTTGTCTGGTGCACTCCTCTAATTACTCCCACTTGACTATGATACAAATGGTGCGAAGTATATACACATTAGCTGAACAAGCTGCGACAGACAACATCGACACAGTTGAAAATGAATTCAAAAAGTGTAAATGATTTAGTCCTGACGAACAAAGAGTTATTTGAAGGGACCACGTAAGACTTTTCTCGACCAGCGAATTTGCGTGATTCCCATTGAAGTACCTTTTCGGCTTTGCCTCTCATCGCATCAGGCTGACCCAAATTTCTCTGGCGAAATCTTCTCTTTACTTAATGAAACCAAATTGCTGCCGGAACACCCGTGCTCTGTTGTAGATCACATTTTTTCGGCTCACCGGTTCTCCACATTGCCCCGGTGGCTAATGCAAATTTGGTTAAATGCGACCATTGCTCATACCGTTGCTGGTCCAGACGAAGACGCAGAACATGACATTCCAGCAATAAAAGAAAATGAGAAGAGGATAGTGTCGGATAGAACGCGAGAATGTAAATGTGGACCGAAATTCGTTTTACATATAATTCTCTTCTGGTTGTTTGCTCTCGATTTCAGGATTGTCTTGCTGTATTCTGTTGTATTCTTTGTCCCAGCTACAACCCAAAACCACAACTTCATGGACATTTCTCGGTCTTGTCCAGATATTCTTCCACCGTCCGGAATCACCACTTGGCACAATTGCGCTTCGCCTTTCTGGTTTCGTAGTTTCTTGCCGTTCTTGGCGGACTAGCAACCTTTGGACGTTCCGACATACGAGTGGTTTGCAGCCATGAGAGGTGTTTGAGACGGATAAAGTTTGAGACAGCTACAGACAAATGGAGAGAAAACAAAAATTTGGAACCGACTCTCAGCTCCATGTGTTCCTTCCTTCAAAATCTTGAATTAAATAAGTGAAATTCACGTCCTGGAGTGGCCTTTCTGGCGGAATCCCGGATTATCTATTTTGCAGCCGTGCGTCACCACCTGCACTGACCAAAAAGTTTTTCCGAAACATAAATACGTCATCAGTTGCTGCACAAGAAATTCCAATCATATTTATATATATATTGCAACGCCTGCGTAAATTATAGTAGACCACTTAGAAAATGTCTTCCTCTGACTTAGACACAAGCACGCACACTCCACTCAATGATGTGGCCAACGAGAAAGAACTAGAGGACAGACTTCCAACTCTCCCCAAGAAGTCTGGTAAAGACTACATTTTCATCTCGATTCTCTGCATCTTGGTGGCCTTTGGTGGCTACGTGTTTGGTTTCGACACGGGAACCATCTCTGGGTTCGTGAACATGGACGACTTCAAGCAGAGATTCGGGCAGCAGAACTCGAGCGGCGAGTACTACTTGTCGAACGTCAGAACCGGTCTTATTGTTTCGATTTTCAATGTCGGATGTGCTGTTGGCGGCATTTTCCTTTCGAAAACCGGCGATGTGTTGGGCAGAAGAATGGGCATCATGATTTCCATGGGCATCTACATTGTTGGAATCATCATCCAGATCTCGTCTTCCACCAAATGGTACCAGTACTTCATTGGAAGGTTGATCACCGGGCTAGGTGTCGGCACTGTTTCTGTTTTATCTCCCCTTTTCATTGGTGAATCTTCCCCCAAACATTTGAGAGGAACTCTAGTATGCTGCTACCAGTTGTGCGTGACCATGGGCATCTTCTTGGGTTACTGCACCACTTACGGCACAAAGACGTACTCTGATTCGAGACAATGGAGAATTCCGCTCGGGTTGTGTTTCGCATGGGCGCTTTTCTTGATTTTCGGTATGCTCAACATGCCCGAGTCTCCACGTTACTTGATCGAAAAGTCCAAATTGGACGAGGCCAGAGCGTCGATTGCAAAATCCAACAAGGTTTCGCCAGAAGATCCTGCAGTGTACACGGAAATGCAGTTGATCCAGGCCGGAATCGACAGAGAGGCGTTGGCTGGTTCTGCCGGGTGGATGGAGTTGATCAGAGGCAAGCCCAGAATGTTCCAGCGCGTGATGATCGGCGTTGTCTTGCAGTCCATCCAGCAGTTGACCGGTAATAACTACTTCTTCTACTATGGAACCACCATCTTCCAGGCTGTGGGCATGTCGGACTCTTTCCAGACGTCCATTGTGTTGGGCATTGTCAACTTTGCCTCGACTTTTGTGGGCATTTACGCCATCGAGGTCATGGGCAGAAGAATGTGCTTGCTTGTGGGTTCCGCGTGCATGTCTGTGTGCTTCTTAATCTACTCGATTTTGGGGTCCGTCAACTTGTACATTGACGGCTACGCCAACACGCCAGACAACACCAGAAAACCCACCGGAAACGCCATGATATTCATCACGTGCTTGTTTATCTTCTTCTTTGCGCTGACCTGGGCCGGTGGTGTTTACACCATTGTGTCTGAGACTTATCCATTGAGAATCAGATCCAAAGGTATGGCGGTGGCCACGTCGGCCAATTGGATGTGGGGATTTTTGATATCCTTCTTCACGCCTTTCATCACCTCCGCTATCCACTTCTACTACGGTTTTGTGTTCACCGGCTGCTTGATCTTCTCGTTCTTCTTCGTGTACTTCTGTCTCAGAGAAACCAAGGGTCTTTCCTTGGAAGAGGTGGACGAGTTGTATGCGTCCGACGTGAAACCATGGAAGACTTCCGGGTGGACGCCTCCGCTGACTGAAAATATGGCACAAACCACAGGGTTCGCCGCACAGACCAAGCCAGCAGACGAGCAGGTCTGAACCTTATGCATTTACACATAACATAAAACAGGAGTGAAAAAGACACAATATAAAAAGAAACGTCAAAAAAAGATTGTACAAGAATGCTTCAGAACTTAGTCGATCATTTTAATTTCGAGCATCCATGAAAGAGGAAGGAGTAGCAAAACATGAATACCAAGGATTTCCAGAATACTTCTCATGCTATTTCGCAGCCAGTCTGGGTCGCAGTCTGACTGTCAGAAGTGTTATAATAACAGAGAAAAGAACAAAGAAAAAATCCAATTAGGATACAGACTTCTCCTATTAAAGACATAATCATCCGAAATCCAAAGTCAGCTTTTACTTTTTCCCGTTTTTCATCGCATTTGTTGTCCCATGTCTTATTGAAAACTAACACCCTGCATACAGTGGCCAACATCAACCGTACAACTACTTCTTGATATCTACACCACAATGCTGAAAACACAAGAACTCCGAAAAGAAAACCCAAAAGACGCTAGTGTTGTGACTACACCGCGCCATACTCTATATATCAACAACATGAACGAAAAAGTCTCTCTCAACAAGATCAAGCCGGTGCTTTCTCGACTATTTGGAAGATACGGAACCATCGTCCAAATTACCGCACATCAGAACTTGAAAATGAAAGGACAAGCATTCATCACATATGAAAACATCCAAAGTTGCGAGAAAGCCATTCAAAAATTGCAGGGCCGCCCGATATTCAGGAAACCGATCCACGTTACATATGCGAAAGCACCTTCAGATGAGGAGAACAAGATTTTGGGCAATACTGAAGCTGTTGAGAAGCGGAAAGAAGCCAAGAAATCGCAAGAAACAGAGAAAGAAAAGGCAAATCCCAGCTCTGCAAAATCTGCTGGCGGGCTCACGAAAAATCAAGTCAAACAATGGAAAGCATTACCTCCACACAATATTCTTCTATTGCAAAACCTACAAGAGGAATCTCTCGACACAGAGAAACTACAAACAAGATTTTCGAATTTGGCGGGATTCGAGCGTGTTCGTTTGATCAAATTCAGGAAATTGGCATTCATAGATTTTGATCTGGAAACAAATGCCTCCAAATACTTGGAATCAGTCAAACCAGAGGAATTCGGCCCAGAAGTGTTACTTACATATGCAAAGAAATAAAACAGAATGGAATCCTCAATCTCTGGCTACATTTTCTTCTTTTTCTCAGGTTTTATTGAAGAATTGAAATAAATAAACACTAGCTAGAACTCAAAAAGCAATCTTGTGAGCAGTCAAGAGCTCCTTCAAGCGCGTAACCTCATCGGCCAACGCCTGCTTGGACTCCAACAACTCCTCAACTCTCTCCTCCAATTGGTTCATTCTCTCCATCTTCCGTGCTCTGGATCTTCTGGCAGCCTCGGTGTTTCTGGCACGCTTGACAGCAACAGGGTCCTTGGAAGTGGCCTCAACTGGCTTCAAAGGCTGCGATCTCTGCTTCTTCGAGTAAGAAACGCAACCCAAGTGGTCAATCTTGGACTTCGACACTCTGTTGGTGGAAGTGGCTGGAAGCACGTCGCTCAACGCAGGCGTCTGGAGAACTGGAGAAGGGGGAGTCTCAAGCTGCTTAGCAGGCTTGGCAGGTGCAAAGTTGAAGTGCTCTTCAACCTCGTCCGCAAACAAGTCTTCCAAGTCTTCTACCTTGTCATGGACAACAGGCAAGTCGCGGGACTCAGAGTCCTCCTTGAACAAGGAGACCCAATCATCCTTTGAGTTGACCTTGCTCCCGTCCATGATGAAATCGAGTTCATCAAACATGGGAGTATTTCCTAACATGTCCTCGTGACCTTCCAAAGTAGTGGAGAAAACAGACTCCAACACTTCAGAATGCACAAGGATAGGGGAATCGTCTTGCATTGCCAAAGACTGCGAGTCTTGAGTAGGCAAGTGGCATGACAACTGGTCAACGCTCTCCAACTTGACTTGTGGAGAGGGGTGGTTGAATTCGGACTCAAACATCGAGTCGTTGTAAATAATAGGGACCTGAGCAGACATCGTTAAATTTGTATGGTTCAATTCGGGTAAATTAATAGTAAATGTAGTCGTTGTAATAATTTTCTTCAAACTTGATCAGTGGGGAAAAACCGGAGGTGGAACACCATAGTGGAATCTATTTTCATAGTAGCATATTGGACAAACTTGTATCAAAAAAAGTTATTGGTTATAACTTAATAATTTTTTTTCTTTATAATGTAAGAAAAATTGTAATCTTTAATCTTAAAATAGTTTAAGCACACATTGTGGAAATATATTGTATTGTAATCTGGAAATGTGTAAAAGATAAAAGTTTGTTGAAAAAAAGAGAGAAAAATCGGAACACAGAGTGCGAAAACTCGTTTTATATATTAATTAAAAATCGTAAATGGGCAGGAGAAAAATTTTTTCTCGCTCTCCGCCTGCGGGCCGAATACGGTAGTACTGCAGGTAATATGTTTTTACGCACACCGCGCGTATTTCCCAGTATGCTGCCCGTTTAAGAAGGTGAGTCAGAGTTGCCCTATTGCCAGAATACAAACGCTATGTTCCGTTAGCAGGAAACATTAGAATTCCCAATATTGAGCACAAAACATTTAAGTTGCTTTTTGATACTCAGAATCGAAACGAAATCGCTCAAATGAATCTAGCGGGATTTCGGCTCGGAATACCCGCTAAGCTAATTAATTGAAGGGTCTTGTCTGCAGTAAGTAGCTGAATAATCTGAAATTTGTGGGAGGTACGGGTGCAATCTGATCGAGGTGCATGAGCGTGCGGCTTTGTCTGCTAATGTAGGGCTATTACAATTTGAAAGAATACGGGAGTATTTCAGACACTAAAAGAAGATAAAAATAGAAATTCAAAAAGAATTGTGATAGGAATATAAATAGGACACGATTCCCACTCGCAAAAAGAGTCTGATTTTTTCTGCTTGTCCCATACCGTTCCTTGTCCCATACCGTTCCTTGTCCCATACCGTTCCCATCCTGGTATCTCAGCCACTGAGGGGTTCACCCATTGCGCAGTCCTGTCAACAAGAACCTAAACCAGTTTGCCATCACGGTAAATGCCATCATGCCAGCGGCATGTTGATTTGTAATGTTTTGCTGTGTATAAGAATAGGCACGGTTTCTGTGTAGAGGGTTAAAGGTGGAACACAGAAGAACATTGGCAGGAACCAAGAAGAGAACCAAGAAGACCATAGAAGGGAACCAAGAAGACCATAGAATGGAACGAGAAAGAGCATCTGGAGGTTGGATTGATTTGGAGTTCACTTTCAGATGAAATGATATTTTTTTGAGTATTCACATGTTTTGTTTTCGTTGGTGTTGGCTTATCTATGTCGTTTGTAGTGTCAGTGAGTCACTATACAAACTGGAACCGCAAGCTCTGTGACTCACTTTGTTTGAAATCTTTGGAAAGATTTCCAGATTGCACGTTATATGTAGATTCACAATCCAGTTTTATTTATTCAAGGTCTCCTCCAATGCCACTCTCCCTTTCTTACTTCCCAAATCGATCACTTCTTGACACTATCAACCCAAACATGAACAATCATTATCATCAATTAACATAAATTACATACAAGTTACTTCCATTACCATCATTCTCAATCTCACCAATCCACCACTCAAACATTGCATCCTAAACAAGTTCCACGCTTTCCCTCCACTTCTTCTGTATTTCCCGTCTCACTTTTACCTCCCAAAAACATCCACTCGAAAAGAAACTCACAGCGAAACTTTTGAGCTAAAATATCCTTTCGTTCCAAAGGGGTTTCGCATCTTTTCAACTCATGGTGTCAAACGTCTCAAAGTCAAACAAGCTGATTTCGGGCTCCACTACAGACTCGTCTGCATGGCCCTTCATCAGATGCATCTGCAGCCAGAACATATTGATGAAATCCATGGTATCGACATTTTCGCTGCTCGCAGTCGACATTGCCGCCAGTGTGGGTTCCAGTTCGGGCCGGCGCACCCGGCTTTTCCTGCTGTGTGCGTGAACATACTCCAAAGCGCTCGTCAACACCTGCTCAAAGTCAATCACCATCTCGCAGTCCAACTTGAGGTACACCTCATTTCCCCTACAGTAGTTGAGATAGTAATCCTCGCCGTTTCTCACCGGCTGGAGAATCTCCTGTGCCTTCGTGCACCGCCAGCTGTAACAGTACCTGCTGCTGAGTTTGCCGATGCACTCAAAGAGAACATTGAGGCAGTCGTTCACTTTGGTGAAGGCGCTGGTCAAAGTGTGGTAGTACACCGAGTAATCCTGATCGTTGTCGACTTTGAACATGTGGTTGGTGGAGGTCTCGCACTTCAATACTGAGAATCTGGTTCTCACCAAAAACGCTTGTAGGAACACAACCAGTCTGTGCATGACACTTTCAAAGGCCGGAACAAAAACCAAATCCGAAGAATTCTGGAACCAAACGTCACTGCACTCCACAAACCGCTTGGAGATCATCATCACGTGCCGAACAACACCCACAAACAGTTTCTTCAAGTAGAAGTACGAGAGCTCGAGGTTGCCCAATTTGTCGTAGTGCAAGTACATGTGGAATAAGGTGCTGATGAAAAGTGACGACAAGTTGAAGAACATGATCAGGTCGTAGATATTTTCCACGGTGAGCGGGCCGTCTATGTCCCTCAAGATCATATTGTTATTCTTGAAGTACTTCTGTTCCCAGCTAGTAAGATCGGCACAGAAGGTTTTGAGCGCAATGGGTAAACGGATAGCGGCCACCTGAGCCAAGATCGGGTGCGCAAGCTCGTAACAGTTGTTGATCTGGAAGAAATGCATGGTGAGTACTTTCTCGGTCTCGCTGTCCCTGACATTCTCCGTACCGGCAACATAGTGGGGGATTTCTGTATCAAAATTGTTCTTTTGGATCGTGCATGGGAACCCGTTGGTTATGCACCCTTCGTAGTCTAGGCACAAAAGGCAGTACCACAATTTCCGGCGCAAGTTGTTCATGCGCTTGTCGTCATTGGCCAACTTCAAGTTCTCGGGCTCGCGGTGGAGGCCTAAACTCATGGCCATTTTGAGGAGAAGCGCCGTGATCGCCAGTGTGTTAGTATCTTCTGGAGATTCACCGTATTCTGGGCCGTACAAGTAGTACACTTTGATAAATAGCACAAGCTGCAAAACCGGCAAGTTGCACGTGCGGAAGTAGTTCACCAGCTGCAAGCACAACTTAGCCACCTCCAACGTCTCCATGGCCACTGGGTTGTCAAGCAAGAACTCACGTTCCATATCTCGAACCTGGTGTTTTTTCAGCTGCGGGATGGCAGTGAAGAGCGTCAAGTAGCCGAATCGCAACACTAGGAGCAACTGACCCAAGTATATGAGGTCCATCTGCTTCTCGATCGTCAACTGGATCGTGTGCGTTTCCCTGTTTGTGCTCACCATTCTGCGCACTCGGATCTCAAATGCATCCTGGTCCACAAACGGGAGGAACTGGTACACTTTCGAGAAAAAGATGCTGAGGTACAGCCACATGGCCCTCTCGTGCGGAATGAGCAATTTGATCTTGTCGATCAACTCTGTCTCGAGCAGCAAGTCCTGGGTGCAAACGGGGAACCCCAAGTTTCGCGCCTGCGCATTGTATGTGACCAAGGCCTCCTTCTCAAACCTCGTCTCCCTCAGTCTCTGCAGAATTGGCCTGAATTCGAGCTCCTCGTTCACAATGGCGTCTGCTTTGGTGCCCATGGCAAACACAGCGCTGATTGGCCGGTTGTCCGTGTTGATCTGCTGCGAGAACATCTCGTTGCGCTTATAGTGTAACACGGGCGAAATGGCCGGGTCCGACTTGATCATGGCCACCCAGCTGAGCGGCCCGTAGTTCCGGAGCAGCGAGGTGCCCATGGTCTCGAAAGACACATAGTTATCCTGCAAAGACACAAATTCCGACTCGTGCGCACACGGGTTGCGGCCCAAGGCTTTTATAGGGTACTCCTCGGCAGTGTACCTCCACATGGGCTGTTTTTCCGCTTTTCCCACCCGCAGCTGCAACAGCTTCTCCAACCTCTCGACTTTCAGTCTGAGCGCAACCAACTCCAACTCCATCGGGTCGTTCGGGTCGTTCGGGTCGCTCGCGGACGAGTAAGGCAGAATGTACGCGCCGTTACCCGGATCTAGACGCGATTCCAATTTCGCTGTTGTGCTGGTCCGGTGGTGGTCGGAGTTCCCACTGGACGGAGTTTGGTATTCGCAGACGGAGTTACCGTGGGCCACGCAAGACAGACATGGTTGGTTCTTGTCGCAGCGGATTTTCCGTCTTTTGCAGAAGGTACACACCAACGTGGACCTGTTGCGCTTTTTTGGTTCGTTCATCGCTGTGCTGGTGGCATCAATGGTTGGAGGAGACAAAGAGCGATGATACAGAATATATGGCAGTTGCTTGTCTGCAGTCCTCGCTGGAACGCTGGGCAAAAGCCAAAGATCAGGTGTTTTTTTTTCGAGTTGTATTAGTCATGCATTGCTCAGGCCGGACAAGTGGGATCAAGAAGGTTTTCGGGTATTTTTTGGTGCAATTCACGGACTGTTGTGTGGTGATGTGCACATGTCAGAATGTGGAGAAGCCGGGAAGGAAGGGAAAGGCTAAGGAAGAAAAAAATTTTGAACAATCGCACAGTCTGACGCCAAATAGAAAAAGTCTCTGTTTTGCAGCGACTTTCAACTTGACTTTCCATTTCCACTTCTTTTTCCTTGCCTTCCGCTCTCAAATCTCTGTCTGATTATGTGCACGGTGGCCGATGGAATCTGCAGGGTCCATTCGCAGCCGCATAGGCTACTGGTAGCAAGTCGTAGTAATTCCACTAGCAACCACTTTTTTCGTTAAACAACAATTTATTTCTCTGACAATGGGCATGAATACAGACAGTTCCTTCACATGGACACCAAAGAAGCTCTCCGGGCTCGACAAACTCAACGTCATCGTTGTCGGAGGTACCGGTGGTTTGGGCCGTGCAGTGACCTACCAGTTGGCGTCAGCAGGGGCCCGGGTCACGGTGATTGGCCAGACTTTCAGAGACGAAAACACTGCCAACGTGTCTTTTGTCAAGGGCGACTTGAGCAGCATGGTGAAAGCACGTGAGTTGGCGGCAAGCTTGGATGTTTCCAATGTGGACATTGTGCTTCTCACCGCAGGCATTTTCGCTGGTCCAAAAAGGGAAGAGACCGCCGAGGGGTTGGAGAAGGACCTCGCGGTGAGTTTCCTCAACCGGAAGGTGATCGTCGATGTCATTGCTCCGAAATTGAAGAACTCCCAGAACTCTTCGGGGTTCACTCCGAGAATCTTCAATATGGCTTATCCAGGCAACGACCAGTTGGGCAACATCGACGACCTCAACTCAGAAAAGGGATACGGCACAATGAAAGCACACATGACCACCGTGGCGGGTAACGAGGCGTTGATTTACGACAGCGTGGCAAAATACCCCGGCGTCCACTTTTATGGCTTGAACCCAGGAATTGTCAAGACCAACATCAGAAACAATCTCTTGGGCGAAGGATCATGGAAATCTGGGATTCTCGAGACAATTGTCGGGTGGTTCACGCGTACTCCCGAGCAGTATGCAGCAACAATTGCGCCTTTGCTTATTGCACCCGAGTTGGAACAGCAGAATGGAGGCAGTTTCAACAACAACGGGAAATTGCTTTTGCGGTCAAAGGGGATGACCAACGAGTATGCCGGTGAGTTCATGAGGGCCTCAGAAGATTTGTTGGCCAGAAAGGGTTTGGCCGAGAAGTCCAGCTTGTGAGTTAGTTTTTATTGGTATGGTTTCAGTATTTGTTGAAGTGATTTCAGATTGACAGAAAAAGTGCCTGTCTTTATGTATCAACGGGAACCAGTGAGAAGAATTCATTGTTCTGAACCAATTACGGCCTAAACCATTTGGGGAGACCTTTCTGTTTCGGCTTGGTGGAGCTTTTCCTCACTCCCGAAAACCTCTCCTCCTCTTTCTCCAAGCTTCCTCTGTTGGCCTCTAGAACCACAGTCGGCAACTCACTTGCGTCCTTTGTCGCAATTCCCGGTTTCAAAAATGGCCCCTTGGCGTTTGGTGCCGTTGGCTCCCATATAAGCAAGAGTTTCTCCTGTTGGAAGTCTGGGTGCTCCTTTAAAGACAAGTTGTTCTCCGAGAAGCCCATGGCAATTTCTCTGAATAGTGGAGATCCGTTTCTGAGCTTGTATGAATTGATAAACTTTTCGTCGACGTACCCATCGACCTTCTTGAGTAGTTGGCCCAACTTCAAAGAAGAATCTTCAATGGGTAAATCTAGAAGTGACCTGTCGGGGAACCTTATCCGGATAATGTATTTCTGAGGAACAGACAATTCTTTTTTGGCTGCTGGGCCCTGCATTGACTTAATCATCTTGTAGTACTTCTCTGCCTGGCCCATAGTGATGTTGTAGTCTTCTTCTGGGTTTTCGTAGACTGTCGTGCGCTCTTTTGGAACATAAAGTGTATCTTCTTTCTCCTGGGGAACTTGGAAAGAGCTCTGTGGATGAGAAGGCGAGATCATCGGTGTCAGAGAGACAGAACTGGTGGCCTCAGTGGTTGGTTCCTTGGGTTTTTGCAAAGATTCAGGAACTGCCGAGGATTTTGTTTCAACGTTTCCATTTTTATCACCTGGAACTGTCTTTTCGTTCATGACGTCATCAACTTCCATATCATCCTCTTCTTTTGCACTTAGTTGCTTCTGATCCTCACTTGCTTGTCTCTTCTGTTCTTCTAATTTGTTTGCTTCCTCTTTTTCCTTCTGCAAAATTCTGTCCTGGCGCTGTTTTTCCTCAAACTTTTCTCTGAGAATCCTTTGCTCTTCTTGTAATTGTGCTCTCTGCAGTTGCTTGTCCTTGTTCTCCACAACCAACCGTATAACTGCATTTGTGGAAGATCCCACCAAAGAAGCCACCGAAACCTCGCTGAATTTGCAACTCAAGTTATCCTTAACCGTCTGCATGACTCCTAATTGGATTCTCTGGTCTGTCCAGTCATCATTTATCTCTGCTTTCGCCCTGAATTGGTCAACTAAAGCTTCTAGAGTCTCACTTGAACTGATCTTCAAAATTTTGGTCACACTGGCATTTTCAATACTTGCGGTGACTTTCAAATTCACCTCGCTATTTCCCTTGGTGATACTGAGCACCAATTTAGCATTGTTTACCAAATTCGTGTGTCTTATAGGTAGAAGGGCGTCGAGTTTCTTGCCACCACTTAGGAGGTGCCCATTGGAGGAATTGGGCAACTTGAATTTCTCAAAACTTGCATGTATCACATCATTGATGGTCCCCGAACGGGGGCACGTGACCTTTTTGGCGGTATTCTGGTACGAGACGCTGAAGGTATATGACATTGAAATGATTTGGGTGTACCTGTGATTAGTGTGCAGATAGTATACAGTAGAAGAAGAAGTAGGTCCCACCAGAAAGGAAAAACCAGGAGAACTTCAATTTTCCTAATTCAAATTGTGATTGTTCAAGACTTCAATTTTGGAACTTTGATTCCCTTTTCCTTCGTTTGTTGTTTTTGTGTTCGTTGTCAACCAACATTTACTACTGGACTCTCACTGTTAAGCCAAATCTAAAGATGAGACTCGATTTAACTGAACTACGTAAATGCAAGGCTCAACAAATAAATCTAACTCCATCTTCTGCTTTCTGATCTTCTGGTCGTTTATAAATCGCTTTATGATCCATCGATTCCCTCTCAAGTCCTCACTCTACTTTCCAATTTGTCTTTTCGGGTTTATTCTCATACTAATAGACTCACGGGTCTCAGCTGCTCTGCCTCTTCTCTGCTTCCTCCTTCCACCTCGCAGACTCCATCTTCCACCACATGATCTCCAACTTCGCCTGGTTGAGCTCCTGCTCAACTTGCCGAACTCGAGCATCCAACACCTCCACATCTTTCCTCTGTCTCTCCCTGTACCTTCTGGCTGCTAAAGTGTTCCGTGCACGTTTCGACTCGCCGCCCAATGATTCCGAGGAATCCTGGGGTCGGTTTTTTCTTTTCTTGATTCTGGAACGGACAACGTCAACTTCAGCAACGGTCGCAGGTTTCTCCTCGGGCGAACTTTCGACTTTGAAGTCGTTGGTTTGGTCGACCCATTTGAAAACTGCAGGAGTTTGAGATTCAGTGGATGGAGTTTCATTTGTTGGCGTGGTATCGGAAACCTCACTCAATAAACTTTCAAAAGCGGCATAACCGCAACTCAGACTCGACTCGTCTGTGAAATCATCTAATATAAAATTAGTGTTCAAGTCCGTCTGGAATATATCTAACCAAGACTCCGTTTGGGATGTAGGCAACTTCTGTGACTGCAACCATTCTGACTCGCTTATTTGCTTCTTATAACGTCGGTTTCCTAACTAACCGACGCGACGGGTATATTCAAAAGTTGTTAAGATTTGGTAAGAACTCCTGAAATATGGGGAGGGAAAATGGGGACGGATTTACACGGCTTTATATATTTGAGCCCCTGTACGGATTAGGAAAAATGAGTAATTTCGACCCACTCCGCACCAGGGCTCGTGACAGGACTCAGAACTAGCGTTGTTATCATGGGGTGTCAGAAGATGTCGTTTCTCTTCCTAAATATATGTTGTAGATATTTCCATCACTGTCCCGGTGTTTGAGTGAGTGGATTATCGGTTTTTTAAATACTTTTCGGCTTGTGTAGGTTGTATTTGTTTTATGATATGCGATTACTCATAGTTACCAGGCAGATCCCACGACAATGACATTATTGTTTTCTGAAGGTTATTTTTTGTGAATGAAGATCAATAATAGGAATATGAGTATTGCTTGGCGGTAAAAAAGCCACAAAAAATGGTGTATGTGGGGTTCTTAAGGCAGTTTTTGAGCATCCTTCAAAAGGTAATCGGACGGTGGCTCGTCAAGAAACAATTTCGAGTCTCATAGAATTTAAAGGCAAGTCCAAATGGTCACATTCTTTTACCTAATGTTTTCAGAAACTCTGTTGTCAGAATTGATGCAAGTTTCTCCCACTTTTTTAATGCGTCTTGGCTCAAGATCATGCAAGAGATGAGAGTGGCTGAGGGAGCGATGGTTTTTGTAAAAGATACCAAAGAAAGGGAATTGTGGATATAGATAGACGGGAATTGGGCTCTCTAAAACTTATTTGTGAGGCTTTCGATTCACAGTGGTCTGTCATGGTAAGGATGTTCACTCAGATCTGTTCATTATTACAAACATTTAATTTTCCACTGTGAGACACGAAGGGAATTTCAAAACAGGCGGAGCGTAATTAATGACATGCAATATTTTCCCTCGATAGAAATTACTCTCAATTTATGTACACTGAACGGTGTTTCAAAGGGACTTTCTCTTCTTATTAATGTAATGGGTGTCCGCGAAAGTCGAAATGTGTATAACTTCTGGTTGGGAACAGGAAAAAAAGAAAATAGTCAATTCTGATCATAACTGAGTCTCTCTATAAAATTACTGATAAACAAATTCAGACAAAGGAATCTGGGCATGGTGTGTGTTTTTTGTTGCTGAAAGTTGAGTTTGGCCCAAAATTCGAACTGCACCAGACGAAACTGGAACAGGTGTGATTTCGACTCATTTTTCCGTTTATGGAATAGCAAAAGAAGCAGACGAGTGATTTTCATGTCCTCGAAGACGTTCTCGCTCGAATTCGACCGATCTGGTTGACTATGCAAATTTACTGACAGTTTTCATCCTTTTGTCAAGTCGAATATACCCACGCCATAATTCAACTTTGTCCGGCTCAATCATTTAGAGTATCTGTTTTTCACAGTTCAGTCTTTCCCCTTCATTCGAGAATAAGTTCCTTACTAATATGAAATCTTCGTGGTCATGTCAAATCTATCCACTTAAGGGGAAGTATAAATCTAGCAAGGAATTCTAGCAAGGAATGGAGAGGAAAGAATGTGAGACGTTGAAATTTCTTGTCCCACTCGCTGCTTACAGATTATGACAACATCGGAACATTTGCAACTTTAAAGCCTGAGAATCCGATGAAAACATATATCTGATAGTCTGTTTCCAGCTTTGTGAACAGGGAAGAATTCAAATAAATTTTCGAAGGGCTAAAAGTTCTTTCATCTCCTGGAGATTTAGGACTTTCCATTGCAGATCTTCAAAATAATTTTCTTCTTAATAAATCTGTCACTTTCCAAATTTTGTGACCTCTTCCAGTTCTTGAAAATGACTAAGCCATTGCAGATTTTTCGCGCACATTGGCATATACTTTAAACAAATCAAAATGAACTTCACTAAAATAATGACAGCAACAAAGATGAATTCCTCACATATAACTGTATCAAGTAAACTTTTTGCCATTCCACAGAAAGACACAAAACTTACTTCTTATTCAGTTTCACCGTCATTTTCTCAATATTCCGGTCGAAGATCACTAATTATTCCGTTGCGCGGCTTACCGGTTTTTTCGGTCACTTAAAAACTCTGCATTACCGGCACACCGGTGTGAAACCAGGTAATATAAGTAAGGGCACCGTCCACCGTTTTATTCTATTTTTTTCTCTTTGTTTTTATTCAACTTCAAAGTCGTTCACTTGGTCGTTCGTTTCTGGCCCACATAATATTTATCTTACCAGTCAACCCACTTGTCCCACGTGACCAGTCATCTGTGCGGTTTATCTATAACAGAAACAAAAAGCGCCACCCATCTGTTCAACCGAAAGCTAAGTTTTCGAAACAAAAAAACAAACACCTACCAAAACTTCAAAATATCATGTGCTGTTGCTGCTGCGAGTGTCTTTCCGACATTTGTCTTGTGATCATCTCCGTGTTGTTCCCCCCCTTGCCCGTTTGGATTAGAAGGGGCATTTGTTCTGTGGACTCCCTTATCAACATCTTGCTTTGCATTTTGGGCTACTTCCCGGGTCTCATTCACTCCTGGTACATCATTGCAAAGTATCCGCCATACACTATCAACCACGAGTCCAAGGTTTACTACGTTTACCAGAACTCCTCGGATTTGGAGAGCCAGAACCACAACCACCAACATCACCACCACCACACGCACAATTACAACACCACGGTGAACTCCGAGCCCTCGGCGGCTATTTCGCCCACTTACGGAGCCGTGGACAACACCGAGCACCAGGAGGGGTCTCTGGTGGGAGCTCCTCCAGCTTACACCGAGTTGCCCCAACTGAAGTAGGGAGGAGGTGGCGCAGTAAGGAGGGAGGTTAAGTGAGAGAGGCCAGAAAGGATAGCTGGCAATTTCAATTTTAAAGAACCTCAAGAAGGTCTTTTTCATTTGAGGTTTTTCCGCTGTCAAGTTTGATGAGTGCTCTTTGGAGAGTAAACGGTGATTATAGACTAATGCGAACGTATATGAGAAAACAGAAGCACAGATAAACAGGGGAACAAAAATCCAAGAAATTATCCCGAACTTAAAACGAATTTCAAATCCATAATATTCTACATCCTTCAATATCAAAAAGTCATCAAAAACCTATATCTTCCTCTCTAATCATCAAAACTTCTCTCTTTCCTCTTTGTTCCGCTCATCCTGATTTTCTCCCCCGAAAATCTACATTTCAGCCATCCTGCACACAACACTGCCTACTTATCGGCCCTTATCTCAAATCTCATTCATTTCCCAGAAACCAAAATGAGCCTTATTCGAGATGGAATTCTGGCTATGGGTGATCCCAATGCTCAAAGTGGAGGAAACCAGCAAAGCTCAATAAAACTCTCCGACTCTTTCAAAGATTGGTGGAACTCCTCGCTGAGTTTGCAAAGACCTTCAGAGAAGACCATAAATCTGCCTCTGTTTGCTACCTCGAGAGTCAAGAACACAAGGATCGAGTACCAACTATTCAGAGCGATTTTGCTGCCTGAAATTCACTTGGTGGATCCGTCCGAGCCGGAAAATCCCGAGCAACACGAGACTCCACCCATAGTTGGGCGGTTTCTAGATGTTGAGTTGCCTACTGATGAATCGGCGGATAATTTGTTTATACACGAGTTTGAAATCACCAACAAAACAAACCCTGAGCTCCCTATCAAGCATATTGTGCTTATACACGGGTACATGGCGGCTATGGGCTACTTTGTCAAGAATTTCGAGCAGTTGGCCAAACTGTATGGGAATTTGGTGATTCATGCCATTGACATGCCTGGGTTCGGCAATTCGGCACGGCCGCTGTTCCCAAAAGAGTTGATAAATCTACACAAGAACGCCACAGCTTTCGACGAAATCAAACAAGTCGTTGGCGTGGAGCTGTGGTTCATTGACAAGTTTGAGCTCTGGAGAAAAGCAAAAAACCTCGAGAAATTCATACTTGTGGGCCACTCCATGGGCGCGTACCTCCTGAGTTGCTATTTGTTGAAGTACAACAACCAGCCGGGTGGCAAATTGGTCGACCAGTTCGTGTTGGTGAGTCCCATGGGCACAGAATCCAGTGACGTCAGCTTGATCAACAGCAAGGAGTTGCAGTTCAACCACCACGAGGGCGGGGGTGATCCAAGTCGGGAGTTGTTCAATGGCGAGGACTTTAAGGAGTTTGAGAACAAGCACGAGGACTTGGCAAAGCTCTGGGAGAAATTGGGCAAGCCGAAGTTTCCGAGAAATGCGGTGCTCAGGAAATTGTGGGAGTGGCACGTGCTGCCGTTCCAGATCTTACAGTATCTGGGTCCGATGTATTCGAAGATCTTGTCGTTGTGGTCCTTTCAACGGTTTAAGAACTTGAAATCGAACAACGTGGAGGAATCCGACAATACCGAGTTAATCTTGAAACTCCACGAGTACTCGTACTCGATTTTCAACCAGTATCAAGGCTCGGGTGAATTGGCGATCTCGAAACTCGTCAATCACGAGATCTTGCCACGTTTACCCCTTTGTGATCGCGGCTTGGAGAAGTACTTGGTGGAAAATGGAATTGAGACTTTGTGGATGTACGGAGACAAGGACTGGATGAACCTGAAGGGCGGAGAATACTGTGTTGAGAAATTGCAGAAATTGGGGGACAAGGGGACCAGGTTGGTCATGGTAAAAGATGCGGGACATCACATCTACCTCGACAACCCCGAGGATTTCAATTCCGTAGTGGTGGATTTCTTATTTGGGAAGTGAAAAAGCCTCGAAATGTTGATGGCGCATCTAGAATGAAATAAAGGGAAAACGAAAGCCAAGATGATCACGATACTAAGCTTTCAGAACTTTGCCAAATCTCCATATATTTCAATCCTCTATTTTCCTCTAGATATTCGAAAGTTCAAGAAGTGTCTCTGCCGCATTTTCACGGGTGAGTTTTCCCAAACAGTGGAGCAACCTCGCTCGTTCTATCTCGCTCTTCATCAGCTCAGAAACCCGAAAGGCATTCTCGATGATTTTCTGGTCGATGCCTGCCAATTTGGCCACATTTAGTCCGTACAGATTGGACACCACACCCGAAACCAATTTATACAAGAAAATCACCTCGGGCCACTCGTTTTTGTTTCCTTCGCTGTTTGTCTTCTCGATGAAAGCCATGTGGAAATTTCTGACCCCCTCAAGCTCTTCTAGAACATGCAAGGAAGGATAATGTGTGATGAACAACGTCAACGGTTTCTTTGGGTCCTCGATGATGTAACGCAAAATTGAATATGCCAACGCGATTCCGTCGCTTGTGCCCGTTCCTCGGCCGATCTCATCCAAGATAATGAGTGATTTTGGCGTATAGTTTTTCACAACATTTGAGGCCTCGAGCATCTCGACCATGAACGTGGATTTTCCTTTCAAAATGTTGTCGGAGGCGCCCATTCGAATGAATATGGAGTCGAATATACCCATGGTAGCGCTGGAGCAAGGCAACAAGCACCCGATCTGCGTCATTATCGCCAAAAGCGCAATCTGCTTGACATACGAGGACTTTCCGCCCATGTTGGGCCCCGTGATGATCAAGACCCGGTCTTTGTCGTAGGAGATGTCGACGTCGTTCGGCACATAGTTGCCATTGCTTGTTTTCGCCAAAATCGGGTGGCTCGCCAGCTTTAAATGGATGAGTTGCTCGTCCAGCAAGTTGGGACGCACGTACCCGTTTTCAGCCGCACTGGAAAGCGCAAGGAGACAGTCGAAGTTGGCCATGTTGGCGACGATCTTGTGGAAATACTCGTAGTGAGAATCGACCTCCTTCAAAAAATTGTTGAAGCACTCGTCTGAAGCCTTGAGCACCATGTCGTTGTGGTACTGCAATTGCTTATGCAAGGACGAGACTTTCGGTGTTCTGAAGCGGGAAACGCTCTTGGTGCCGCTGATTTTTAGCCAATCAGAGGGCAACGAGTCCACAGCCTTCCCGTTTCTGACCTCAATGAGATGCGTGTCTTTTAAGTTTGTGACAAACTGCAACTGGGGTCTTTTCAAGAAGCCCCGAATTTCCTCGAGCTCAATGTCCAAGTTCGACTCCACCAAGGCAATCTGCTCCAACTCAGCAGCAACAGAGTCGAACTTCTCGTTTCTCAAGTTGAAAAACTGGATTCTCTGGTCGTTTAAATTGGTGTCATTGAGCGCGGCGCTGGCGTTGATCATATCTAGAAGATCAGTCACCACGGGATCTTCGCTGAGCTCATGCAAGTTGTGCAAGATGTGCAAGATTAGCTTGGAGCTATTGGACACACGGAACTCTTCTATGCCTTTGGTGCCGAAGCTTCTGGAAACATCTAGCACGTCCAGAAAGTTCTTGAGCATGAGGAACATTTCCTTGCGTGAGATCTTGCCCGATAAGTACGTGGCCGAATAATGGGCCTTGATTAGCAACTTGTCCAAATCTATGCCCGATTTCCCACTTTTCACGATCGCCTGCCGAAGCGCATCCACCACATGCACGAAATTGCCCATTTTGAGCGTTTCCACCGCCGCCAATCTCTCCTCGATTTCCTGCTTGTTCACCAAAGGTCGACTGATCCATTTCCGCATGAGTCTAGACCCCTTTTTCGTGTGTGCATGGTCCAAAAGCCAGAGAAGCGTGCCCTTTCTGGAACCGGGCTCTTCCTGCACTTCAAACACATCTAGCGCCTTCAATGTGGTGCCTGGCAATAACATGTACTTGTGGGAGTCCGTCAAGCTGCTGAAATTCGACGGAATCGTGAACACATTGCTGAGTTTGAACTCTGACAAGTAGGAGACGAGTTCACTGATGCAGCACTGTAACTCGGGCGAGTAGAGGCGCATGTAGTGGTCTGCCAAGTGTGCTGAGCGGTTGTCCTCGTCGATTGCAGCGAAAAAATCGGTCAAATCCGCCGCCACCTCGCTCTGTTTCCGTGCCTTTTTGTATGTGATGGTGACTGCCGAGTTGCTCAACCGTAGCGTCTTGCTGGTCTCCACAGACACTTTCTCGCCGTTCCCGACAACGACTACCTCGCTTGGCTTCAAGTACAGCAACCGGGTGTCGAGTTCGTCCCGCGTGGGAGTGTCCTGAAACTCGTCATACACTATATCTCCAGTTAAGGGCTGCACGGCCAAGATGGAGGTGTTTTTCGCGTGCGATTCGTTCACACAGAGAATGTACGTGGTATTTTCCGACGAATTGTCGATGTTGTGGCTCCTGTTGATCGTCGGGTCGCCCGTGAGAAGCTCATCTCCCATGTATGTGGCCCTGGTGTAAACTCCGGTGACTTTCCGCTCAAACAACCCCAGTTTGTTGCTTGATTCGACCTGCTTGATGGCTGCGGTCTCTGTTTGCTTGACCACGCCCACTTTGAGCCCAGCGTTGAGGAGTCTCTGCAAGTGGATGTGGAGTCTGTTGTCTGGAATCGAGCAGTAGGCAAAACGGTCGAATGTTTTCTCGTCGAGGTCCAAGTTGCCGCGGATAAGCATGATATTTAGCAACTGGGATGCAACCACCGCGTCGTGGCCATAAAATTTGAACTTGTACCCGACCTGCACCGCCAATACCTTGTCCATATTGGCTCTTTTCAAGTCGATGAACTGATTCTCGAGCGGAGTCAACTTCGTGCGCGTGGGACGCGTCTTTCTCGGTGAAACATCCGAAGGTTTCACAATATTGATCTTCTCCAGTTGTTTCCCATCGTTTTCCACGCGTGGTTTCTTGGTTGGCGTGGTGGTTTCTGGCGTGGCCTGCTGGTGACTGAAAAGCTCGAGTTTTCTCTTTGTGGAGTCGTCGACGCTTGCTGAAATTGGCAGGGGAGACGGCAACAGGGGCTTGGATGCCGCCGGCGTGAAAAAACTGGAGATTGCCCGCTGTTTTTTGGCGGGTGGTTTGGCCATTGGTGAAAAGTAGGTGTGAGGCAGTAGTGTAGATAAGTTTTGGTGGGATGAGGTGAGAGTTGAGGAGATAAGAAATATAGGAAGGGGAAAATTTTGATAAAGTCGGAATTGTTTTGGGCGTGGAAAAGGGAGTCCATTGAATACCTTCTTATTTTTTTTTTTGCTTTCCCTTTGGGGTTCTTGTGGTCCTTTCCAACTGTCAATTTCGCAGCAACAGACACACCAGACAATTGAAGCACGTGACGAGAAGCGAATGCTTTTGAAGGAAAGTGACAGCAGACACCACCTGTAAACGTCTAAAATCATCTGAAATTTTCTCAAAGTGGATTTGTCTCCCACACTTCGATCTCCATTGCTTTGATTATTGTCCTATATATAACATCAGGCAAAGTTCACGGTACCCCCAAATTATGGCAACATAATTATCATTTGGTCGATAAACAGAAAAGCACTCAATTCTGCACCTCTTCAAAACTTCGACGGAGTAAATTAAATTTCGTAGAATCGTCCAGTGATTGTTTCTGTCTTTGACCCATCTTATCTTGCCACCGCCTGTGTGCATTCCCACCTGTCAATCTGTCTAACAATGTAATGACGACCCCACAAAAAAAAAACTAGCAGCATATAAAAAAATTAAAATTTAGCACTTTTGAGCCTGAGGTGAATCCCAAAGTATCAACGTGAAATCGATCTTAGTTCCTTTTTCTTCCTTGTCTTTCCCGTCCACCTCCCATCTTGTTTCCTGTACTGTCAACTTAAATCTCACTCCAGAGAACTTGACAGGGTCCATGAACAGACGGAAATTGTCCCGAAAGGGCTGTCTCAGCTGCAAGAAACTCAAAATCAAGGTATGACATTTTCCCAAAACATTCAAAACCAGAAAAGTTTTAACTAACTTCAGTGCAATGAGGCAAGGCCAGAGTGTGAATATTGTGTCCACACTGGTAGGAAATGTGAGTATCCACCAGCAACACCAACTTCCAGTCCCGAAGAAAACGAGCCGGAAAAAAGAAAGACCACAGTCACCAGGAGGTCCAGGAGCCAGAAATACCTCAATTCCATCAGTCCGGTGCCGCTCACATTCAATTCCATGGCCACCCAGATGAACATGACAAGATTCGAGTACAGGCTCCTACGATTCTTCAACGACGCGTGCATCCCGTTGTTTTCGTTCAACATCAACACGCGGGCGGACCAGGTGTGGCGCACAGAGCTCCCGACGTACTTTGCGCTGCTGGATTTGATCAGGCAGTCGGTGTTTGCGTTTGCGTGCTTGAACTTGTGGAGATTCAGCGATCTCAAGCAGATTTTGGACCAGGACAACGCGGCCACGCCCTTGACTGATCCGCCGGACGGAGATTTCACTCATGTGTTCCACAATCTGGCAGTTCTAGACAGCGACGAGAACATTTTCGGGAAAACAGCAGGTTACTTGACCAGCACGGTGGAGGAGACGGAAAAACACATTGCAGACGTGAGAAACCACACGAGGAAGGCGTCCCAAGATATTATGTTTTTCTCCAGCAGTCTCATCTTTGCGTTTTTGGGGTTGCACCCACACAGAATCATGCAGGTGGTGGATTTCGAGTCTGATCCTCCGCTGGACATTTTGAGTTTCTCTCTGAGCTTGTTTGAGGTTCTCGACCAGCCGGCAGAGAACTTCGGGGACTGCGTGCTGTTGATAGTGAAGGAATTCAACTCTTTGAAGATCAACTACTCGAAGTTTGCGAGCGGAATTATCTCCGAGTTGAGATCGGAGCTCAACGAGTACTTTTTCGCTCTGGCGACCTTTTACGGGATCAACTCAACCACCAGCGCAGAAAACGAGGTTTTCTCTGAGACCCTCAGGATCATGGAGAAGTGCTATGGTGTCACTTTGGCCAAAGGTTACCCTGTTCCGATGTTCAGGGTGTTGTTTGCAATTCCGACGACGTTTTCCGAATTGGTGAGACAGAAACACCCACTAGCTCTCAAGATTTTGTTTGTGTACTGCTGTTTTTGTGTGTACTTGGGATTTCATCTTCTGGAGAAGTCGAACATCTGGCAGGACTACATGGATTTGTACATCGCGGAATTTGGGCCCATCGGAATGTTGGAGCAGGCAGTCAACGAGGTTGTGATCGAAATGAAGGAGGTGAACTACTGCCAGTTCACAGACTCCTTGAGGGAATTCGACTCAGCGGTCATGGAAAGGTTCCAGCAACTTTCGCCGAGGTTTGATGAGATTCTTGCTTTGGAAATATAGTTCGGAGAGGGTTACGATGGTCTAAGGGACATTCAATAGAAGGTAAAAATATTATAATACATGGAACAGGTTGGCAGATACAGACACAAGTTGACAATTTCATCATCTCATTCGAAATGCGTTCTTCAGACTCTTTCTCTCCTAATTTCTCTCGCCCTTTCCTCATCTTCTTCTCTTTTGTTTCAGTCTTTCTCTTTCTCGTCGCGCACTCTGGTGAAACTTATGCTGCTGACGTTTTTCACCAACTTCACCGAGTTTCCCAGCTCTGAGCTACCGGCCAGCGGAGTGGACTGAGACAACAGCGGTCTGCGGAGCGTGGGCGGCGTCAACGGCGAGGATTCCGGCGCAAAGGATGGCCGCGGCGTTGTTTCCGCCGTCTCTGGCAAATTCACTTTCGCACTCTCAAGTGGCCGGTCCAAATTCAACTGCAAGTCCTCCACAGTCAGGCCCGAGCTTGCGGCATCCTCCATTATGGGGACCGTAAACTGGTGGCGTACTTCTGGTTCCTCAATCAGCATCGCGGAGATGTCTATGGTATCTAGAGTACTGTCTGCAGTGGGCAGTTCCAAAACGGGCAACTTGGGCACCTCCGCCACGCTCAGGCGTCTTGAAACACGCCTCGACCCGTTGTCAGCCGAGTGGAAGTGCGAGTTGATCACTGGCGTCGACGCGTTTCGCTTGAGAGCCGGAGAATTGTGCGTTTTACCCTTGGCTCTAACAGCCGCCTCTGCTGCAGCACGCGCGGCCGGCGCAATCTCGTTCCGCGTGTAGTTAGACGTTGACACGCTTCTCCTTCTCTGCGCCAACCGCATTGGCGACATCGAGAACTGCGTGCGTGACGTGGGAGTGGCCATCGCAGAGTTGGGAACAGACACAGAAGAAATCGGGTTGAGCACCACGGAAGAAAGCGTAGACGCCCCGCCGGTGTATCCCGACGTGCCAAGACTGCTTGCAGCCATGTTGGTGGTTCCGAAACTGCCCGTGTTCAAGTATAAGTTCGTGGGTTTCTTCGGCTCTGTTTCCGGACTGGGACTGCGCTTGTTGAGCCGCACAGACGGCGAAATCGTCACAGATTTGAGCAGAGGAACCTTAGTAATGTCCACTTTCTGTAGCTCTGCCGTAGGAGTTTGCGGCTGCGGCGTCAAAGCGCCTGGCTGTAAGGTCGGAGTTCTGCTGAGAGGAATGGGCGGCGGTCTTGGCGCTGCAAAGCTCGTGTTGGACCTTTTCCGCGTCTGGGGCAGTTTCTCCGTGCCCTGTTGTGCCAGTGGTAACGATCGCGAGTGCTTGCGGACCTTCGCGTCTGAGTTCTGGCCCTTGACCATCTGCAGATCTATGCTGGGCGAAACATCGTCGTCGTGGAACGAGTTGTGGCGTGACCCGGCGGAAAACGGCTGTATGATCAGCTGCATCGGGCTCGAAAGCACCCCGGCGTCGTTGTTGGTCAGCGAGCTGTTCAGGAGACTGTTAGACGTGGGGTCCATATTGTATGACAGCGACAACAGATTCAGCGACATCTTGGTCAGGCGATCGTGGAGCGGGTCGTACACGTACATAGACAGCGCCAGATCTGTGTCTAGCGGCTGTTGGAGCGCGAGCTCCTCGTCCACGGCCCTGTCGACCCAGATTTCCTTGATTTTCTTGTATTTTTCCGCCATTTCGAACGTAGCAGCGTAATCCTCGGCCCTCCACCCGCGAGAGTTGGTGATACTCTCGAGCTTGACCAACTCATCCTGGACGGCTTCTCTGATCTGAGTTTTGGACAATTTGGCGTTGAGTTGGTCGGCCAGACGCAAATCTTGGGAATCCAATTTCTCGTCGGAACCGACCAGTTCCCGCAAGACCTGTCTGAGCCTGCGTGACGCCGCAAACTTCACAATCTCCTGGAGCCCGTCAAAGTGGTTGTACGCGAAGCATAAGTGCAAACACGTGTCGCCGTTGAGGTCCTGCAAAGTCCAGTCTGCGCCGAACTCCAAGAGCAACTTGAGCCCGTCGGCAAAGCGGTACGCGCAACAATAATGTAGCGGGGTCCGGAGCAACTCGCCGCCCGCCCGGTTGATCCACTCGTGGCTCGAGAACTCTTGTAGGAGGAAATGCAAAGTTTGGGAGTGGTGGTTCTTCAATGGCATGTGCAACACGGTCAAATTGTCGAACGTGATCAAATCTATATCGTTTAGGAGCGACTTCTGACTGTGGTTGCGGTTCATGAGCGAGACCAAGTGGAAACACACCAAATAGTTCCCGTGGAAAGACGCGTAGTGCAAGTTGCACCAGCCGTTGTTGTTGGGGTCTATATTTAGCCAGAGTTCGGGGAACCGCGCAAGTAGGCGCTTGGTGATGGCCAAGTTGCCCCTGACTATGGCGCCTCGTAGTCTGTGGGGCGGTTCTAGCATGGTTCGGTGGGTTTTGGCGGCGGTAAGTGGTGAACAAGAGGCTGGGGTAGGTAGTGTATGGAGGCAGGAGCGGGCCAGGAAGGCGGCCGGAATGGGGCAGGAGGCACCCCAGCTAACAAAAACTGGGACGGTTTTTTGGGGGAGATGTGGAAATTTTCGTATTTATATAGTTTTTGCAAAGCGGGGTAAATCCCTGGTGTGGGCCAAGTGTGGGGTTACGTATGTTGGTGAAGGTGATGTGTGGCAGATTAGGCTCACCGCGCATAAATGTGTACCTGAAGGAAGACAGAGGACTAGGAAGTACTACAAGAAAATGATAAAAATGAAAATAAAAAGGTAAATGGATGATAAGATCGTGTTTTGGAATAAGGTATGTTAATCTCAAGAGGTACAAATTCCGAAATAAGCTTGAATGTACTTCATTATTGGAGATCAGGCGGAGCTTTAAGGTTCACGTCAGATCACAGCAGGCAATGGGATGACAGCACAAAGAAGAAAAGAAAGAAAAAAAGAAGGAAGCGAAGACATTTTTGAGGAATTTGGTGCTCTGATAATTCTCAGTGCTCTTGTCTTTAGTCCAATTCTGTGCCTATGTTCCTTTTCTGCGTCTTCTCCTTACTTTTCTACACGGACCTAACTCGAACGTTCTATTAAGAAGGGTAAACAAACAACCAAAGAACCAAAGCACGCTGGGTGCAGTAACGAAGGAACGGGTATCAGATGAAACGAGGGAAATCCAATCATCCGAGAAGACCTGCTAAGATGATAGAGATGAAGATCATGGAGGTGGGGACTTTGGCCAGGGCGGCGGAGCCCTCGTAGCCAGAAACGGGAACCGTGGCCGAGGCGACCGAGGAGACCGAAACGCCGGCCACAGTTGAGCCAGAGCCAGAGCCAGAGCCAGAGCCAGAGCCAGAGCCAGAGCCAGAGCCAGAGCCAGAGCCAGAGCCA